>CM050860.1:29503460-29505960 GCA_027580175.1 Siniperca scherzeri
TAATGCTAACACAGAATTTCCTATTGGACAGGTAAGATGCGAACCAGTCTAGTGCAGTTCCAGATATGCCCACCCAGTGCCTCAGTCTATCTAAAAGAATGCCATGATCAATTGTATCAAAGGCAGCACTTATGTCCAACAGCACAAGAATTGAACACATGCCTGCGTCTGCATTCATTAAAAGGTCATTAGTGACTTTGAGAAGGGCTGTCTCAGTGCTGTGGTGTTGACGAAAGCCAGATTGGAACTTTTCAAAGGTATTATTGTTTTCCACAGCAGCAAGGAGCTGCTTAGATACAAGTTTTTCGAGAATCTTGAAATAAAAGGCAATTTGGATATTGGGCGGTAGTTATCCAGGAGGGTGGGATCAAGCCCAGGTTTTTAAGACTGGCTGGACACAAGCTGTTTTAAAGAAATCAGGGACGCAGCCAGTAGACAGCGAGCTGTTAAAAATAATTTGTAAAAGGCGCAATACAATCCATAACTTCCAATAGAAACCTAGTTGGGATTTTGTCCAGAGGACTGGAGGATACTCTCATAAGAGACATCATCTCTGCGAGTTCGGGCAGAGTAACAGCAGAAAAATTGCTCAAAGAATCCCTGAGCGGGTGATCCACATCTAAAAAGGCAGGATTGGGGGTGATATCAGATCTTATTAACTCCACCTTACCAGCAAAGTGCAATAGAAACTTTTCACAATCAGCATCACACTCAGCAGGGGCACAAGGAGAGGCTGGGTTAACTAACTGATCCACAGTCTTAAACAGGAATCTGGGGTTGTGCTGATGGGCAGAGATAAGTGCAGAGAAATGGCATGTTCTTGCATCCTTCACCATCCTATTATAAAGGCGTAATAACTCTTTCATGGCCACAAAGTGGACCTGGAGACGTGATTTCTTCCATCTGCGTTCTGCTCTTCTGCAATTCTTTTTACAGCTTGAATACTGTCATTTAACCATGGCTGTTTTCTAGTCTTTGAGTTTTGTCTATTTTTAAGAGGAGCTATGAGATCTAAGGTTGAAGAACACTGGTAGTTAAAATAATCAACCAAATCGTTGGTGTTGGAGGAATCGGGAAACACACTGCCCGGAGGATTGAACCGTGTACAGAATTTTAAGGCACTATGCTCATTAAGGACGCGTGTGTACTTAGAGCGGGATAAGACAGAACTGGCAGCCTCTAATTCACAATTGAAAACAATGCATAGGTGATCAGATACAAACATGTCCCTGGTTTCCACAGATGGGGTTTTCAGGCCCAAAGTAAAGACTAGGTCTAAGGTGTGGCCACGGAATGAGTTTGGCCAGACACATGTTGTTGTAAGTTGAAAGAGTTAGTGATATTTAAAAAATCAGCAGCAAGGGCATTAGAGGAGTCATCAACGTGAATATTAAAGTCACCACAAAGAACAATTCTATCATAATTTAACACAAGACTGGATAAAAACTCAGGGAGTTCCAACAAGAAGGAGCCAGCTGGTTTAGGGGGGCGATATATAATAGCAAATATGACTGGGAGGGGGCCACCAAGTTTAAACATGAGCACTTCAAAGGAGGAAAAATCATTGCAAGCTATGAGGTCACACTTAAAATGCTTCCTATAGACAGTAACAAGGCCCCCACCTCGACCACAGACCCTAGGGCAACTAAAGCAGTCATAATCAGGAGGGCACAATTCAGCCAGCTGACTGTGATCACCAGGATGTAGCCAGGATTCAGTTAAAAACATAAAGTCTAACTCAGTGGAAGAGATAAAGTCATTTAAAATAAACGTTTTGTTAGAGAGGATCTTACATTCAGGAGCCATCTTAAAAAGTCTGTGCTGGTTCAGATTTGATGTTGAGACTGGAGGTCGGGTTCTGGCCCGGATCTTTATTAAGTTATTATTGTCGCTGTGTCGGTTGTGTCTGTTTCGCACTAAGGACCTGTCCGAAATTACCACAGGAATGTTAAAGGTGGCACTAGAGGCAGCCGGGCTCCAGATAGCAGCACTATGATCAGTCCACAAGGGGGAGGTAGTGACAGCAGAGGGTGCGTGGCAGTTTATTGTGGGCAGAGTAGAGGAAGAAGAAGAGCGAGGGGAAACAGGTGATGTAAATAGTCAACTACGTGAGGAGGACAGCACAGCATGCTGCAGGTTAGCCGCTAGCATGCGACTACCTGACTTGTTTGGGTGAAGACCGTCTCGTGCAAACAAGGAAGAACGATCCCAGAATAAGTTAAAGTTGTGAATAAAACCAACGTCATGGGTGCTGCAGACAGACTGGAGCCAGGTATGAAGGCTGAGGATCCTGCTAAAACGGCCAATTCCCCGACCCAGTGTAGGAATTGGACCCGAAATGAAAGCATGCTTTCCGGTGCTGTTGAGCAGGTCAAAGAGGCGGATGAAGTCTGCTTTCGTCAGCTCCGATTGCTGACGGGCGGTGTCATTGTGCCGACATGGACTATGATTTTCGTGATAGTCATCGGGAGTGCAGCCAGAAGTCCGGGAGCTTTTCGAG
>CM050860.1:29510960-29810960 GCA_027580175.1 Siniperca scherzeri
AAACTACTCTAAATGGGTGAAATCATGCTCACTTCTGTTTCTCTTCTCGTGTGTGGAAGCAATCGCTGTGAGCAGGTGGACTGGGCGAGGACCGCTGGCTGGCAAGAGACTGGTGAAAGCAGGCAGGCAGAGAATGGGTGAAATCATGCTCACTTCTGTTTCTCTTCTCGTGCACTGATTTGCTTAAACTTAACAGCCAATCTGAGTGATTTCTATCAATGACGGCCTCCGCTGCTGATTCAACGTGCTTAGTCGGCCGGAAATAAAGTTATGGTACACAGAGACTGAACCCAAAAGCACGACTGACACAGAGAGAGCTGAAGTGTTTAGTTTTGGGTTTATTGTTTATTGAAGACAGGTGACAGGAAACACACACACATACACACACACACACACACACACACAGACAAACCAAACAGGGGAGGAGGAGACAGGGAAAAACACAGGGGAACACATGGAAAACCTGGAGTCACAGCTGGAGCCACAACAATATATCTCATATTATTACAACTATAATGATAATAATACCTTTATTACTGAAGCACGTATTACTTATGACAGTAATACACTCATCAACATCGGAAAAGGAAGTGCAGGGATTGGATTAAGTGCAGTGGACCTTGAGACGATCACTGCTCACGGCATCTCCTGTCCTGACAACCCTACCAGCCGGGCCAAACATCACCACAAGCGATGTGACGGAAACAGGAAGAGAGGAAAGAGAGGTGGCATAAGAGCTAAGCTAACCCAGGTCGGACCTAAGGCTATTCCACTACTCAGTCTACTCCTGGCTAATGTCCGGTCGTAGGAAAATAAAATAGATGAGATAAGACTCAGGCTAACTCAACAATGGGAAATCAGAGACTGCCGTGCCCTCATCTTTACTGAGACCTGGCTGCATCACAACATCCCGGATGAAGCTATCGCACTCGACTGACAGAACACAAGACTCTGGTAAGACGAGAGGAGGCGGTCTCTGTGTTTACATCAATGATGCTTGGTGCTCAAATGCAGTTAAAGTGGATGGACATTGTTCCCCAGATGTGGAATTTTTATTGTTAAGATGACGACCATATTATCTGCCTAGAGAATTCAAGTGTTTTTGTTGCTGCTGTTTACATTCCTCCAGATACGAATTTGAAAAACACACTTCAGGAACTGTATTAAGTCATCGCAGTCACATGAAAAAACAACCGGATGGTGTTTTTATTGTAGCTGATAATTTTAATCAAACAGATCCGAACTATTTTACCTAAATTCCACCAGCATGTCCACATCCCCACCAAACAAATACACTGGACCATGTGTATACGAACATGGTAGCTACAAAGCTCTCACCTGCCCACATTTTGGTCAGTCAGACCATATATTTATATATATATTTCCCTGCCTACTTACACCCAGCTGATAAAAAGGGTCAAACCATCAGTAAAAACAGTTAAAGTGTGGACAGATGAATCTACAGCAGCTCTACAGGACTGTTTTGAGTGCATAGACTGGCTCATGTTCAGAGAAGCCGCCACCCAGGAGAACCACATCAACCTTGAGGAATATACATCATCAGTGACATCATACATCAGCAAATGTGTTGATGATGTGGTGATCACAAAGACAATAAAATCACTCCCCAACCAGAAAGCCTGGATGAATGGAGAGGTGAGGTCTCTACTCAGAGTCAAACAGGCTGATTTTCAGTCAGGAGACAAGGAAGCATACAACACCGCCAGAGCAAGACTGAAAGCTGGCATCAATTAAGCAAGGCTGAGACATTAGGAGAGACTGGAGATAGACCTCAACACCAACAACACCAAAGATATGTGGCAGGCGATCAAAAACATCACCGGCTACAAAAGCAGGAGCACCCCCATCATGTGTGAGGACACGTTACCAGATGAGCTAAACACATTTTATGCTAGTTTTGATCTCCCCAACAAAGAGTCAGCTGTAAAGCCTACTCCACTTCCAGAGGACCGGCCACTGTCAGTATCCACAGCGGATGTGAGAAGAATCCTGCTGAGAGTGAATATGAGTAAAACTGCTGGGCCTGATAACATCCCTGGTCATGTACTAAGAATATGTGCCAATCAGCTAGTTGATGTTATTACTGACATTTTTAACATATCACTATCACAGGAGTTTGTTCCCAACTGCTTCAAGACAGCCACCATCATGCCTGTACCTAAAAAGTCTGCAGTCTAGTCTAAATGACTACCGCCAGTGCCGCTGCTAGCCATTTTGGTGCCCTAAGCATAATTCCTTTATGATGCCCCCCACCCCGACCCCGAGAAAAAAAAAAGTTTGTTTTTGCCAGTTTAACTTTTTATTACCAAACATAACTCAATACCAATAACACACAATAGCAGCATCACAGTATAAAACTTAAGAACACTAAAAAGACAAAGTAAAATCTTCACAGCTTTGCTGACTTTGTAAACAGCAAACAGAATAGCAAAATAAAAAAATTATCAAAATAATCCAGACTTTTTTTTTTTGCAAATTCAATGTCACTTTGAATAAATTAAATTAAATAATCATCAATAAGTACAAACAAGAATAGTCAGTCTTCTTAAATAAAACAAAGATTTAGAGGACTAAAAGTCACAACTTTAATTACTTTGTAAACACAGTAGGCTATGTAGAACAGCTAAAAACACACATTCAAGTAAAGTGCAAAATCTTCTTAGACCAAATGTTGTCAAAATAAACCAAAGACATACATTTTGAGGGAGCCATAATGCTATTCTGTATGGATCAAGCATTTCCACCAGTTTTGGGAGGCTCTATAGAACCACACGTCTGCATTTCCTCGCTGCAAAATCACTAATTAGGTCATCATATGACAGCTTCTGAGCCACTTCACCATTGATGCTGATGACAGCAAGACCACTTAGACGTTCCTGCCCCATTGTTGAACGCAAGTATGTTATAATGAGCTTTAGTTTTGAAAAACTTCGCTCAGCAGAGGCAACTGTAACAGGGAGAGTTAATGCAACTCTAAGAGCAACCCAGAGATTTGGATACACCAAAATAAACCATAAACTACTGCTCAATATCTAAAGAAAGATAGTAAAAAAAAAGTACGGGGGGGACTAGACTAGAGCAATTATTAAATATCTTTCTTGTTCCCCCTTTTTTGTTACATATACATGGCTAAAATGTGCCTAATATTTCTATAGGCTAATGAAATAATTTAAAAAAAAAAATTTCATAAGGCTATTTTTGGTGTCCCCTCAGCACTTGGTGCCCTACGCACAGTGCGTGATGCGCGTGGTGGGAGCGGCGGCGCTGACTACCGCCCTGTGGCTCTCACCCCAATTCTGATGAAGTGCTTTGAGAAAACGGTTCTCCCGCACATAAGTAACAACATCCCAACCAGCCTGGACCCTCACCAGTTTGCTTTCAGAACCAACAGATCCACAGATGATGATCTCCACTGCCCTCCACTCAGTCTCAGTCCACACACATTGAGAACAACACCTACATCAGAATGTTGTTTGTTGATTTCAGCTCAGCATTCAACACAATCTCCCCCATGAATCTGATTGGAAAACTTAGTACTCTGGGCTATCACAGTAATTGGATATTGGACTTCCTTACAAACAGACCGCCAGACTGTTCGGATTGGCGGTCACACCTCCTCCACTCTAGTGCTCAACACTGCAGCCCCCCAGGGCTGTGTGCTCAGCCCCCTCCTGTTCACGCTGTACACCCATGATTGCAGCCCCCAATATGGAGACAACTCTGTTGTGAAGTTTGCGGATAACACCATTATCATCAGCCAGATTACAAACAATGATGAGATTTCATATCGGGAGGAAATAAACAATTTTGCAGAGTGGTGCACAGAGAACAACCTACTGTTCAACATCTGCAAAACCAAGGAGCTGATTGTTGATTTTAGGAAAAAAGAGGCAAAGACACACACCCCTGTCTACATCAGTGGAGCTTAGGTGGAGCAGGTGAATAGTTTTAGGTTCCTGGGAATTAGTATCACAAAGAACATGACATGGTCCTCTCACATCTCCACCCTGCTCAAGAAAGCTCAGAAACGGCTGTATTTCTTAAGGAAACTTAAGAAGGCAAAATTCCCGTGCCAAATTCTTATTAACTTTTTCTTATTGATAATCTGTTAAGCATCTACAGACAACAGCGAAACAGTTGAAATGTTACAAATACTCTATAACCTATGTGTAGGCGAACTATCCAAGTTAAGTGTTACCCTTGTTTCTCACAAAAATTACAAGAGTTATTATCCTAAATTACCTTGGAGCCCCAACTACAGCTTGATGAGCAGCCCAGCACACATGACTACAGAATACCAGTGAAAAAAAACTATGTGGGATGGTATCTTTATATAGCATTATTACCATATAGCATTTTGCTACATTTAGCATTTTAAAGATAATTGTATGATTTTGTTAGAGCTACAAAATCCTAAAATCAAAAATTTCTTCACAGCAAAATTATGAAGCACCTTTACCCTGAGGGTAAAGTCACTAGTCACGAAATTTCCCTGGCAAGTGCACATGTACTTACACCACACACACACACACACACACACACACACACCTTTTGTAATCCCCCAAACTGATGCTGGGAATATATGTTATTAAGCAGCTTCCTTGTTAAATAAGTCTATAACTCTCCTCCTGAGTATTAGCCATTAGCTTTTTATCCCTCTGCTGGCCTCCTGGGAGCCAGAATAAAGAGGACTGGGGAGAAGCTTCTTAATTGCCATAGTCTCTCTCCCCTATTCTCTCTGTCTCTGTGCACATGTGTGTGTTTTTGTGTTCATGCATGTATACATGGGGCTGTTTTAAGTTTATGCATGACTGTGTACTCATGTGTGTCACATATGAGCATACAGGCTCATTAGAGAGAAGTGCTGTGTGTGTTGCAGGTGTGTGTGAGGGTTGTGGTCACTACAGGATGTCAGAGTCCAGCCAAGGCTCTGCTCTCTCTGAATGGACCAGCTGATATCATGAGAAAAGGTCAGGATGGGAGTTACATATTGACTCTCACTGTAGCCGGGGGAATGCTGGGACATATTCATAAATTTCAGACTACACACGTATGCAAACACATATCGTGTTGCTCACATATTAATTTCTCCTTCTAACAACTCTACATGAAGTGTTTCAAACACAGTCAGTAATGTGAAAGGTGTAGAGGTGCAGTTTCAGCCTCTTTCAGATTATTGTTTGTTTTTTTTTTTGGCCCGCACCTTTACTGTTTGGTTCACTCTCACTGCTCTCACCAATCTCATTTGTAGCACCAGCAGGCAGCTGTTTTCAGTAAAAAGTCTCTGATAAACCAATTGTAGACTACCTGCCTAGCTACTGCTAGACTAGCTAGTGACCATAGTGGAAGATTTAGCAGCTAAAGAGCCAGATATTCTTCTCAGGAGTTGGTAGAGACTAAAAACAGAGCTAAAAGGAGGGTGAATATTGAACTTACATTTATGATGTGGGCACAAACATGTCTAGCTGTACTGTGAACAGTCAAATAAAGGCAAAATGCCAAAAAAAGTCTTTAAAAAAAAATTAAAAATTCCCTGTAGCAACATCAAAATTCATTGCTGTAGTGAACTGAATTGAATTACTATATTTCTTCCTTGTTTTGTGAAATCATTCAGTTAACAGCATTGGAGGAATACATTTTTGAGTTTTTCCTGTCACTACTAAAGGTTTTTTGACTCTACTTAACTGGTCTGTTTTGTTTGTTTTTTGTTTGGCAGTCTAATTATATTTTAACACATGTTTAGGTGTAGACAATGACCCAACAGTAAGAAGTTTTCACTCAAAATTAATAATAAATAATAAATACTAGGATGGACACTATTTTATGAACAGATCATCACTGATCAATATTTAAAACAAAAAGGAGCAAACTACGCTTCATCAGATTCACTCTGACAGAGCCTGGTTCGCTCTTTTTTGTTTTTAATGTGATCTGTTAATAAAATAGTGTCCATCCTAGTATCCTGGTGTGCGCTGGAATATTTATTTTTTGGATTACTGTGTTTTGCTCTGCACCAGCTAGAACCCAGGAGAGAACCACTGCTGTGCACGGGGTATCTTCAGCTTTTTGAAATATTTTCTACTTTTGCTTTGCATTTTAACCCCACACTTTAACGTGAATGTGCACCAGCACAAACTTCCAAAAGATTGTGTGTCAATGGCATTACACCGACCTTGCCATGTTTCTTAGGCTGTCTTTCTTCACCAACTGGAAACCATGAAAATAAAAAGAAGGCTGCAACAAAAGACAACTATGGACCTTTTGAGAATTCATCATGAGTTTAGTTTGAAGGGTCCAGTAAAATCCACCATTCATGTATTGCCTAAAGTGACCAGCCTTTCTCCCTGCATCAGCTAGCCTTTTCCTAATTAGGAAGCCTCAGAAAGCCTTACAGTGTTGTCACTGTTGACCTTATCAAAAGCAGCTTCTGCCTCACACAGCCTACAGTATGCTATATCTTCTGCAATTATTTCTCCATAATAGTAATGTTGCAGCTTTAGCTGCTAATTACTCCTTAAATCTGGCCTCTTTTTCATTACACTCTGTCCAATTTCTCTTGCAGGTTTCTCCATTTAAGAACATTACATTTGGTGAGTTAAGGATGAGTGCCATCGGACCCTATTAAAAGTGCCAAGTGCCATTTACAGTCCTGGCTTCCTTTGTTGTATGAATTGTCTTCTGTTTCATGCCATTTACATTTGTGTCTGTGCCCTGAGTGCTATCAGGTGATGTGTTGTTGTATTGCTTATTAAATTCAATCTCATCACAATTCCATAGTTGTTCCACTCAAGTTGTGTCTGTTTGTGGACACCCACTAATGCCTCCAAATCTCTAGACTCCCCCACCCCCCTCTTACTGACACTAAACACAGCTCACAGTTGCATTGCTGGTTTATCTTTTATTTTGGTGACACCCTCTGAGATAGAAATGTTTGCTTTTGTGTTTTGCACCTCATTTCCCAGAATTCACCTCAAAACACTGTCACCCAGTCCTTTGAGTTCGTTGGACAGACAGCTGCAACCACCACTCCAATACAATGATATACCTTAACAATATACCTGACGTAGCTCTTCTAACAAGCAGCAAACTTTCATCTCTCCTAGTTTGGTTTCCATTTTTACTTGTGTCCAGTAATTTTGGGTAAGGCAAGCCAAATGTATTGCCATAGTCCCTTTCAAACACAGAGGCAATTCAAAGTGTTTTACATAAGGCAAATAAATGCCTTACAAAAACATTTAAAAACACAATGACAAGGGAAATAATAATTTAAGATGAGATGAATGACAGAAAATGCACTAAAGATCCATGAGAAATGTATTAACGATAGAAGGAGATCAGGAGAACAGGATTAATATGCTCAGTTCTCCTGGTTCTTGTTAGAACTCTGGCAGCAAGAACTCTGTTCTGAATGCACTGCAATTGTCTAATGGTCTTTTTTGAAGACCTGACAAGAGAGCATTACAGTAGTCCACCCTGCTAGAGAAAGGCATAAATGAGTTTCTCTCCATTTTCTCTGGACATGAGACCTCTAATTTGTTTGAGATGATGATGAATCTATTAAACACCAAGATTTTAAACTTGGCCTTATATCCAATACTTATACTTGTTTGGAGGAACCTTATGTCCAATACTTATACTTGCTTGAAGGAAACTTGATATACATTTCACATATGTTAATTGCTACTGGAGATATTAAACATTTCACATGATTTTTGTGCTTTTTTCTTAGTTAAATAATGTAGATTTTTGCTGAGTATCATATCACTAAAGAAATTCAAGGATGTGTTAAAAATTAGTAATCAAAGTGAGAGATTAGGCTGTGTCATGTAATGTAATTTCTGTGTTTGCAGTAGTATTGTTAAATACTAATAAATACTTGAAAGCTGCACTCAAAGGTTATTCCTGCACTGCACAAGTAGTAGGAGTAAGTTGGTAAGTATTTTATTATATATCTATATATATATCTATATCTATATATATATATATATATATATATATATACTTATTATATACTTATATTTATTATATGCCATTCTGCAGAAGGATGTCAGAAGTCATTCTCAATTGATGATCATTCACAATTGAGAATGACTTCCGGATGGGAGCCAAAACATCTTGATTCTGAAAACAGAATAGACTACGATTGAAACCTTTTCTACGATGGAACATTCCTGGACGAATGAGGGACTACACCATCTCATTCTGACTTATATTGCTGTACTGTAATTATGTCATACTGCATTTTACCTTATACTGCATTACACTTTATATCCCATACTATATTATACTGCACTATACTATACTATATCATGCTATAATAATGTGTATGTATATATAATAATGTGTATGTATATATAATATGTTATGCTGTTTATTTCATAATGCACTACATCATATCATTATTTATACAGACAACTAGTATAATGTTAATGTTACATAATGTTATTATATAATATTGTGGGGTACAGTATCATAGCTGACGGTATCATATTACTCCTATGTTAAGTAAACGCAAATCTGCTGACTTTGCTGATAATCACACCACTATGTCACTTTGCTTGAGACAGTATTGCACAGTTGCTCAGTACACTAGTACACTAGTACACTAGTAGTGGGTACCGTATGTGTACTGCTATTGCCTGAAAGTTTGAATTTTGAGTTTAATTGCTCTTGTATAGTTTCTATTTTATTCTATTCTCATTTTTATTTTATAGATTTATATATCTATTGTATTTCAAGTGTCTCTATTTATCTGTACTTACATATGTCTTTGTGCCGCTGTAACACCCAAATTTCCCCTCTGGGTGATCAATAAAGGATTATCTTATCTTCTTTATAGCTGTCTTAAGTGTAATTCTCAGAATTTCGACGAATACGTACCCAGATCTGTTTATTTTTCCCTGCTGTTCCCTTAAAATTCATGGTGCTGGTCAGAGCTGGATTATTTTAACCTCCTTCTTTTCCATCTTGATGGTCTTAGAAACTAACAATGTGTTGGCTTGGCTGGTCATATGTACATATGCGTGAGCTTGTGTGTATACTGTAGGGCTCCACACAGTCATGCAAAAACATTTTGTCCCCAGATTTGTAAGCATGCATGTGTGGCAGCCACATCTACTCTGTAAGATAATGTGTCTCTTCAGGCAGTGAAAACACAGGAAGGTAAACACACTACAGAGCCAGGTGAGCTACAGACACTGAAACATTGGTTCTGCTGAAGGATAATGCTATTGTGAATGAGATGCTATATTTTATATACAATTATATGACAATCTCCACAGGGTACCTTTAATCAAGTGTTCTTAATTGTAACACACTGTTGTGTTTATGTCCAACATTTCAACTAAAATACATTGTAGGTATCCTTTAATGTGTTTGCAAACAAAGAAGCATAAATTTGTTGTTGTAGGGTGTCGGGTGGGGGTAGGTCCATCTAACTTTTTCTGCGCAATATATCCAGAACCTCTTGTGGGGTCATCAGGTAATGTTAGTTTTTGACAGCTCATTGACTTTTGTTGATCATGTTTGACTCAATTAAAACAAGTAAACAGCAGGTGCTACAAACTGTAGCCCTGAGAGAGTCTCATGCAGGGGCATATCTAGGAGTTGACAAGGTCTAAGCCCAGACCATCTGGGGCTGAGGTCAGGGTGTGTGCGCATGCTCTAAATTTTTTTGGGTGGTTACTGGTGTTCTGCCTGGAACACTACTGCCTAAATTTCATTTAATTTTACTGCATTGTATGACTATTGATGTTTGTTGTGTTGGCTGCCCGTTCTCTCGTGTTGCTGGTTTCTCTGTATTCACTGTCACTTCTTTTCCGCCTGTTTGCTGTGTTGGATGCCTGTCCTCTCGTGTTGCTGGCTAACCTGAGAGGTTAAAACAGATAGCTACTAACATTAATAATGAAATTTAATATATACTAGCTACTTACTGCTTTCTCAAGACCTAGAGTCTGTTCTTGACTACAGTTCTGCTACTTACTAGTCTGCTACTTAATTTGCAATATATTTTGTGGTGGTCAATGACAGAATGAAAAAACATACAACTTGTATTACTACACTTATCTCAAGACTACTTTCTAGACCTAACACAACATCTATACTGTATACTACAAACTACAGATAAGGTAATTACAGTACTGGGGAACTGTTACCAAAGACCAACCAAAACTTGTTGACAAACGGAGATGCATAAATGACGACAGACACCCAGTGCACCACCAAACTGGTATTTACCATGGAGCTATTAGTAGTATCTATGGAATCCGCAGAATCTCTAGTTAGTTAGTGAACCCGTTAGAGCCTCTGACAGATTCAGTTCAATTCAATTCATGAATAATTTCATGAATAATTAATTTCAAATGTTTTATGATTATTGTAACACTAAATTTTTTTATCTTATACTCTTATACTATTTTATGACCAGTGCTCTTATTGCTGAGCTGGTCTGTTTTCTTGTCCAACACAGTTAATTGTAACACACACATTCACAAACACGCAGAGCAGATAGGCCACAGTGGACAGGATGAAGTGTGCACGAAAGAAAGGAAATATTCTTACACCTATTTCTTATTAAACTGAAAAATACAACCGTACACCTTCTAAATTCAAGCTTCTCTCTTTCACTAACTAAGACTAGCTAGCTTAATTGCCTTGTTTACTCATAGTGAAACACACTTCATTCAAACTCGACAGAAACAAAATAAAACTCACCAAAACCATCTTGGTTAGTCTTTCCACTGTTCCAACAATCACCAACTTTGGTTTGGTCGAAATGAACCCTTAATTAACAGAGTTAGATTTGAAAATATTCTGGATCTACATACTGTTTTTCCCCGCTAGCCTCTCTCTGCCGTAGCTGAGCAACTGGGTTAGCTCACTGAATGAGAGTCTGTCACTGATAGGGATGAGCGAGTTCACCATTTTCTGTATCTGTTCAACTAACTAAATTATCTGTATTCATATCCAGGCTTAAACCAGACATGGGTGGTGCTTAAACCAGAAATGGGTGTGACTAACCAGAAGTTGTTACATTAAGCCTGATATACCACATACCACACCCATTATTTCTGAGAGTTTATTAATGTTAATGATGAGTCTACATTGCATTAGTTGACAAAGTAGAGGTTAAACAGAGAAACAAAAGTCAATATTAAACAAGCTCTAATTTTGCTAGGGATCCCCTTCAGGTTCCCTAGAATCCCCTCAGGGACAAATTGAACTGCCTGTATGAACCCTGTGGCTCTAGACCCTACACCTACTGGCTTTTGAGTTTCAACAGTTCTGTTCTGAACAATATTCAACAGAAGAAGAAAAAAAAAACCTTTAGGAGGTCTGTGCAGGGCTGGATTAGCCCGCCAGGGGTCCCGGGGCAAAAATTAGCTGTGGGACCCTATTGAGCGTATTTTTATGCTGAAATACCGCCCTGCGCCAAGTTTGTTGTAAGTCAGATGGTTTGTGATAATTTGATTCAACACATTAACAAATGACTGTAATCAATCCAGTTACCACAAAGGAATTGCCATACAGACAACCTGGGGCCTTCTAGAACCTTGCCTGTCAGGGACCTCAGGGCACTTGCCTGCTTTGCCTTGGTGGAGATCCTGAAAATGTTGGAAACTTCTGACCTTTGAATAAAAATGAAACATGAAACAATTCTATTACTAAACTCCAATAATGAGAGGTATCCAGTAAATTATGATTCTGCTCTACTTCAGCTATTGGCATGTTGCTTCATATACAACCACAGGCCTGGTATGATGATACGTATGATGATAGATGTGACACATGATGAAGATGAAAATTCATGTTGTTTTTAAATATGATGATGTCCAACCTAGTCTCACCAATTTACGTACCAATAACACAGCTTTACACTTTCAAATTGCGTGCAGATGATACGCCAAAGTACAATTTTTGGTGCTACGCCAATCCTTCCTATTTACTTACTGTGGAGAACAGATGCGTCCAAATACCACACATCACCTTGAACGGTCATGACATCACCAGAAACAAGGCAACACAAGCGATCAGTGCACCTGTGCTAGCTCCTGCAGTGCAGGACATCAGTTAAGACGATTTAAATGAGGCATTTAAACTGTGATTATTTAGTCAATAAATGAAAACAATACAGAAAAATTGTTTTAAGGTGACGTGACATGGGACTGTTTTGCAATTGCATTTGCTAGATATTATTACATTCGTTACCAACATTTTTGAGGTGCTAGCTTGAAGTGAAGTTACTGCAAAAAGGTGAGCTTGTGCTGTAATAGCTATGCGGTTAGCATTAAAGTTACTAATTTGCATGTTTTTACGTGTTTGCTTTGAGGTTTTCAGTGATGTTAGGTTGATGTTATTACAAAAATCTTAACTTGCTTTTGTTGTGACATTCAGCCTGACATGTTTGGTATCTTTGGAAACCTTGGGATCTTGACTAGAATGTAAAATAAAGGTTTGTGCATTTGAACAAAGCCTGTCTGAATTTGATCCTGTATGAGGAACCTTAGGGTAGAAGCTGCTCCTCTACTACCACACCTGTCACTTGTGAGTGTAAACTAGAGTATACAGTAATATATACTCCAGTTGATCCAGAATGCTGCGGCACGTGTTCTGACAAGAACTAGGAAAAGAGATCATATTTCTCCAATATTCTTCTCTGCACTGGTTCCATGTAAAATCCAGAATATAATTTAAAATCCTTCTCCTCACCTACAAAGCTCTTAACGGTCAGGCACCATCATATCTTAAAGAGTCCATATTACCCCACTAGAACACTGCGCTCCCAGAATGCAGGGTTACTTGTGGTTCCTAGAGTCTCAAAAAGTAGATTGGGATCCAGAGCCTTCAGGTTTCAAGCTCCTCTCCTGTGGAATCAGATCCCAGTTTGGGACATTTAAGAGTAGGCTTAAGACTTTCCTCTGTGATAAAACTTATAGTTAGGGTTGGCTTGGGTGAGCCCTGAACCATCCCTTAGTTATGCTGCTATAGGCCTAGACTGCTGGGAGACTTCCCATGATGCACCTCTTTCCTCTCTCCTCCTCCCCCTCTCCATCTGTATGCATTTTTATCCCATTACTGCATGCTACTAACTCAACAACTTCTCTCTCCCGCAGTTCTGTGCCTTCTCGTTTCTCTCCTCTCTCCTTATAAAGAGTTCAGTCTAGACCTGCTCTATAGGAAAAGTGCAATGAGATAACTTCTGTTAGGAATTGGCACTATATAAATAAAATTGAATTGAATTGAATGTCACAACAAAAGCTAGTTAATATTTTGTAAGGCAAACATGTAAAAATATGCTAATTAGTAACTTTAATGCTAACCACTGCTATATATATATATATATATATATATATATATATATATATATACAGATGTAAACAGGTAGTAACATACAGAACAGTAGTACAAGTAAAATTAGTATAAAGGTAAAGCGTACCAGTGCCATGTGAGTAAAGTGACATAGTTATGTGCTTGAGAGTTTAATAGTCTTATGGCCTGCGGGACCAGATGCTGCGGTACTATCTGCGGTACCAGGTAGCCCCAATTTTCCAATTCCAATGGTAAAGGGGAAACTAACTGAATTGTTTAAATGTGAATGAGAGACATCTCAAAACATCATCCGGATTTGTAAATTGTTTTAATGTTGTCGAAAGTAGTGTAAACAAAATAAATGGTCTGTACTTATATAATGCCTTTCTATCTACTCAAATCGCTTCAACTACATATCTCATTCATACACTGATGGAAGAACTGCTCATCAAAGTAACTAATCATTCACACACTGAAGGCACAGCCCTCGGGAGCAGTTTGAGGGTTCAGTGTCTTGCCCAAGGACTTCGACATGTGGGCCGGGGGGAAGCCGGGATCAAACCACCAACCTTCTGACCCACTCCACCACTAAGCCACAGTCCCCCTTGAATCAATACATTCAAGTGCTTTAGTAACTAGCTGTAGCTGCCAAATGGAAATCTTTAGAAAGTATGTACACATTTCATTAACTTTCAGGCCTGTTAATCACCTCATTCGTTCAATTAGCTTGCACAAAATTATGAAAATGAGGGCATGGTTTAACCAAAGCAAGGGCACCAGCTCTTCTTGTGTGCATGCAATATCATCTTGTGTAACTCTGATATAATAACATTAAGCCTTGAAATATGTATTTTAATTCCCTACTCCCACTCACAGACTCTGTACAAAGTACAGTACAGAGTTTAAACTATTACAACCAGCTAAGATTGTGACACCAAACCATGTTTGTCATGATGGACAGTTTTTTCTAAGGATATTGTTCTTTGAGTGTGTGCAAATTGAAATCTCTAAAGCCTCAAGATGAGATCATCATTATTCAAACTTAAAATCCAAGGGAAAAAAGGACTGCATGCTTAAGGACAAATATTTTCATACAAGATGCCAGAAGAAATCACATCTGAAAGCAGCAGGGTAATGAAGGTGAGGTGAGTTGATATTAAGATAAACTGCAATATCTTAAAACCTATAGCAAAGGTTGTGAATAATACATCTCAATTCCAATTCTGAAAGTATCTATTGCCTCAGCACTCCTCCCTCTTCTGAGCCAGCCTATATCTCCAAATGTTATTAAAGCTCTGCGAACCAGAGACAGATATTGGAAAAAGGGAATCGTGAAGAATGTTGGCTTGACTTTATAAAGAGTGTGTAAATGATTATGAATGACAATGGCCTGTGTTAGAGGGAGCTACAGCATGTGAAGATATCCCATTACCCATGCAGTGTCTTAGGTTTAGAATACATTCTGTGGCTAACCTACCTCCTACAAAATATGTTTATATACTACTAATTTGCTTTAGAGGAAACACCAAGCACGACATCATTAGACTGTACAGAAGTCTTATGAAAGAGGTAAGGGTGGATGATTGGACAAATAAAGCACAGGACTTTGACACCAAAGACTTCATGTCCTGCATCCCACATGTTGTTAGGGTTAGGCTCCTAAAGTACTTAGTTAAAGGGCAAGTCCAGCAATTTAGTATAGCACTTTCATCAAGCTGGGAGACTCCCAAGAGACAAATTAAAAACAGTACAGTCAAAACCTGTCCTGACTTTTAGCCAGGGTCAAACTCTAAAAAAGGCTGGATCCTATATTTCCCTTAATGCAACTTTATAGCGTCTTTTCATTAGATCCTTCCTGCCTGATGAACACCCACATCTTTGAAACCATGCTCCCAGTTTAGTAGGGGAGTCTAGGTATGGCACTAGGCTGGTTCCAGTGATTCAAATAGGTCTGGTATTGTGCTTTTTTCAAAAGCGTCTTTTGTTATTTTTTAATGTTTATTGTTTAGACTTTTGGTCATATTTCATATCATATTTTGTTTCTTTTTTAGGGTTTGTTGACATTACTCATAGTTAATTATCTTTACAGTTTTACAGGGTATATTATTGGTAGTCATTTTTCTTTTGCCCTGTTGTTTTTTTGATGGTTGATTGCTTGCCCCGTAGGATTAGGCTTATTCTCATTTTGTTGTATAAAATGTCTGACAAAGGTCGCTTGAGTGAAACATAGCCATTCTATAAATGTACTATCAATGTCAACATTGTGCAGGAGCTGATTTATGCTTTTTGGAGTAACAGTCAACCAAACAGTGCTTTGTAGGTGGGATTTGAATAGGGGCATCATTGTCCTACATAGCTAGCTCACTAACTAACTACACCTATGCAAAAGAAAAATAGCCACAAAAATGGTGACAAGCGTGGATGAGATTGACACAGCTGTACAAGTTGTTGTTTGTCAACTTACAGAAATAACAACTCTTAAATTCACATATTTCTTTGATTCTTGTAAAACAGTTAGCTGCTCTTAGCAACAGCTTAACTGAAAATTACATTGGCTGGACGGCTATATCACACGCTACTGATTGGTTAGGGCAAAACAAAACAAACCCCCTGCCAATAAGAAACATTATTAACATGAGCACAATGGCAGACTGAATTAATTAAGTGAAACAAAACTGATTCAATCTGATTATCAGGCGAGCATGGAACATAATGTTATTGGTGGACTCAGTGTGATTAAGTGCCATGGCTTTAATCGCAATGTCATCATGATTGTTCATTTGCGACATGATATTTAAGGTCAAGTGTGTCAATTTGAACAATTATGTCAGTTTTTAATTTGAACAGCGTTACTGTTCAAATTGGAAATCCGGTTATTAGACATACAGACATAAAACTGTACATCATCATCATCATCATCATCATCCAGATCTTTCACTAACCTTAACCAAGTGCTTTGAGTTGCCTAAACATAACCATAAAAGCTACCAGTAGTGGATATAGTAGGTAACATGGGCGGATCCAGGGGCAGAGCCACAGGGGCACTGGCCCCAGCTGAAATTTGATTTGCCCCCGAAGTGCCCCTGTTTGATTCAGAGCACTTCATTGGCTGAATTTTGATCGATGCACAAAGTTGCTCAAATTCAGAGAGTTGTGATCTTGTGTGTGTATATGTGTATATTATACTGAGTACTATTGTGTCCATAGACTATAATAAATATGGACGGACAATTCTGGCTTCCCAGGGATTTATTGGGAGGACTTGTACTTGTCCTCCCCAATAAATAACGTTGTCAGTTGCCTGAATTTTGTGTACGCCTTTTCAAAGACAATTCCGCCCCAAGTTGATTTGCTGTTAGGTAGGTTTTATGGTTATTTACATGCATAAAAAGTCACCAGAATGCAGGAAATCAAGTGTCTATTGCTCCAATTTTCCTAGGGAACAACGGCATATTTTTTGCAATGCCTGCAAGATTTACCACGGATAAATGTTAACAAGAATTGTTAATGCACTTTCACCTGTACCCACCAGCAAACAGGAGAAAGGTTTCAAGTTGTACATATCAAGTTACGTCCACAATTACGAGGGTGAGTAATTAAACCTAGTGCCTAGCCAAGTCTATAGCCTAGCTTGATGTCTGTAAACGTGTTGTTTTTCTTCATAGTGTTTGGTTAGATTGAAAGACAGATGACAGAAAGTGTGCATTTTTAATGACCTGACTTTATATTTTTTCTCAGTATCCAAGAAAGACCTGTTCTGTTGTTTATGAGTTAATGAGTTGTTCTTCATTTATATAGTATGAAAATATATAAATATCAGTCTGTATAAGAAGTTGTAAGTATAATTTCACTACTTTAATAAAAACAGATCTAGAGATGAAGATATGCCTTCTTATTTACTCCTTAAAATAGCACAATGTTATCAAACCAACATTTTATAGAATTTTTTTTAGAATTGATACAAAGCAAACTGAACAGAAAATAACAACTATTTTGTTTTTCTTTCTTTTCTTAGGTGAGGCTGAAGGACTCGACCCCTGTTGAGCTGGTGCATCATAGCTGCACATGTGTGGCTGGATCAGTGTTGTGCAACCATTGTGTTGCTCTCCTGTTCCAGTCAGCACATTACTCCCAGCTCAAAATCCCAGTGGTTCCCGCAGTACACAGCAGTACAGACAGTGAGCAGCAGTGGCACAAACCAAGAACTTTGGCAAGTCTGAGAATAATGTTATTGTAATTCAAATACTACAACTACACATACATCATGTTACATATACTCATCATCTCATCATTTCTATATCTTGCTTAAATTCACAGGGTGTATAACCAGGCCCGGTAGAGAAAATGGCTGTGGTATCTACAAAACCAAGCAGGGAACAATGGCAGAGGGAGTAAGATGAGAGATCAGTAATTATCTGAAAGTAAGCTACGTATACAGAATAGCTTATGTGTTGATGTCTATGAATTTGCTTCAAATAGGAGCACACTATACAAAGGCATCAGTCGAGCGTTGCTGGATCTGTCTGTCCTCAAAGTGCTAGAGATCAACTAAGACTTCACCCCTGTTTCTGCACCAACGAGCTGCACCATGGGTATCACTTGCGAGGTGCCACTAGTGGACTCTGCTCTCGGTAAAGTACAAGCTGTCAGTCCCTTGTCATATCAACAACCCATGAAGGTTAGAAGTCAACCCTAACCCTAACCCTGCCCACCATAATGCTCCACCACATCCAGATCTTCAACTGGCTGGCTACAGACTACAACTGTCATCATGCATGTTTGTTTAAGCTGCACTTAAAGTCTTCTGCAGATTGGCATCGACTAAGGAGATCTAGACTTACCTCCTCACACTTTGGAGAAATATGCCACGCTAAACAGAGCTCTGTAGAACGGCTGGCTGACAGGATTTTCCGATGGATCAATCAGACAGCAGCAATGAAAAGGGGCCTTGAAATGGAAGCAGATTCATTCAGGAATACTGCAGGTCAAGAGGGTCAACTACTTTCTTTGTGTTTTGTAATCCACCCTGACTCTCTGTGTCTTGGCTCATCTCTAGATGGGGTTTCTTCGTCCCATCAGAGAATCCCCAATTTGGCCTTGTTGTTTTGGCCTATTAAATAAAAAGCAAGTGAAAATGTCCATCACGAGTTGCTAAATGCCAAAGGGATATATTTTAAAGGTCTTGTTTTGTCTGACCAACAGTCTAAAACCAAAGAGATTTAGTTTACAGTAAATATCATATCCATTAACTAATCAACTACAGTGTACAGTGTGTTAAGGAAAACTGCATCCTCAGACTTCTACTCTTCACTTTTTGGCCAGAGGTCTACTCTGGTAATTGGAGAGGAGACATGCCACAGTGAAAAACTGATTGATGCTCCCTGAGATGGAGAGGGGAATTTCAGCATCAAACAGATTGTTTTCCTTGAACCTTGTAATTAACCTCCACAAGGACTCTCAAACGAGCAATGGACAGGGTCAAAGTATGCAAAGTATGCTAAAGTTGTGTAGTCTCACCCCACTAACATTACAATTCATACACAAACAGTCCAAGGCCTAAGTCAGTTATTAGTGCAAAACAAAGTGACGAAAACAGCGACATTGTGACAGTTGCATCAGTACCATGGACAGCACTACACATCAAACAATCACCTGTGCAGCTGATTCTGTCAACTACCTAACACGCGTCGCTGCGCACCAACACTCAACATCTGACCCAAGAGATCTGGGGTGCCTGATAGATCGCATGGGAAGGTCCTGAGTAATCACAGTATTCAATTAATTTCCTTTTGTTTTAAGCAAAGGATAACAGCAGTTTACTCAATTGTCCTACTGTTTGTCAAGCCAAAGAATGCATTTTGACTTCAGTTTTCAGCATGATGCTCATTGCCACACGCAACGCGACAAGCAGGAAAACAGTGCTGAGATTAATCTGTACAGAATTATAGGCTACAATGACACAAACATGACATGTTGCTTGCAGTCATCAGGTTTTATTTTTCACATTTTGAGTAAAAGTTATGGAATTGCCTCCGCATGTGGACCGAGGAAGTCAAACAGAGTCAAACTTTCCAAATGTGCTACGTCAACATTTTGATGTGAATTAATGAAGAAAAATATTTTAATGTCAGTATGGTCGGATTGCCAAGAAATTAAAAAGTAGGGCCCTTCTATAACAAGCTAGACTCAAGGATTACACACTTAGCTTATTTAAATCTCCCGTCAGGATCGGTCACGATCTAATGTTAATTAATGTTCTTTGTTCTACACATCCAAAAGGTCACACAGGAAAAAAAAAGCAGGCTGGACCTCTTTAGAAACAGGAAGAAAACTACACACTATCATTTTTTCAATAAATGTCTCCTACTAAAGCTACCTGCTACCCTCATTATCACGTCTTCTCAAAATTTAAAACTACCATTTACTGTATTTTATATGATAGAGACATATGGGATATTGTAGTAATACTGTAAAGCCCTTCCATATTACTATTATCTCTTCTCTTTCACCGACCAGTATTGTTCCAAAAAAAGATTTTTTTACTATGCACATGTGATTATTTTGTTAATCATTGTCTTCACACTCTAATAGCATGCATGTCACAGTTATATTTGCATTCACTCAACTGTGAATGTGACAGTAATTTAAATTCTAGATTGGTGAACCCAACATAAAAAAAGACTCAATCTATTCTTGGCAGCACGTTTGAGGTGCTATAATGCAGCTGTGCAGCTCTTGTACTGGATTGTCATATTCCTCTGGTGAGAAGCCTGGTGTGTGTATGTGTGGATTTACAACTGACTGCATCGATCGGTCAGGTCAGCTGAGCTTGTAACAGTGCCTGCTTAAATTAAAACCAAGTCCGTATACTGAAACCTGGAGCCCAGCAGTGATTACATATAGTGTTTACTAATATACCAGTGGGATTTTATAAAAGCAAAGCTCAAGTGACTGACCAGTCTGTAAGTCTATTCTGATACAAGGGCTCAATTTGACTTTTATTTTGAAAGAAATTTCACTTTAACAAAATAGGAGCACTACCTACTTCTTCCAGTGCTTTGTTCTAGGATGTTCCTCATGTTAATGTAGAGTTAAAGGGATCCTCCAGCAATTTAGTATAGCACTTCCATGAACTTGGGGGACTCACAAGAGTCAGATTAAAAAAGAGACTGGTGAAATTGAGATATCCTGACTTTTAGACTCTAGTATGGGTCAAGCTCCAAAAACACTTGATCGTACACTTTCCATTGTGCGACACAATAGCATCTATCATTAGAACTGAAAATTCTATAGAGCAGCTTTACCACGTTCAACAGAAACAAGAAGGCAACTGAAATATTTGATGGTGCTGAACACTGATGGAGTATCGATACGCTTGAGAAATGAGACCATGAGGGTCGGCGTGACAAAATGTAAAATTCTGTGTGGACTGCATGTGAACATGTCCACTTATGCAGTCACCCAATGTAGAATAAACACAACCACATGTGTGTTGTTACGGACAGAGAGGCAGGCAGGGGACACCGATATGGAGACAGATAGTTGTTTATTCGATTACAGCCAGATAGGACAGGTATGCAGGTATGGAGATGGGGGAGTCTGTTGGAGGGAAGACTCGCTGGTGTGGAGATCGCTGGAGGAGGAGATCGCTGGAGGAGGAGATCGCTGGAGGAGGAGATCGCTGGAAAGGGAGATAGGCGTTATGCTGAGTTGCATGGGGAGTCCTAGTTTCAAACGTGGTTGGACACTGGCTGAGGTGAGTGCTGGGCTTTTTATGCTGGCTGTGATTAGGAGCTGATGGGGAGCAGGAGTGTGATAGGGAGCGTGTGGATGATTAGCAGACGGTGGAGACTGGCGTATCCATGACAGTACCCCCTCCATGGCCAGCTCCCGAGGGCCGAAAAACCCCACCAACGTGGTGGTCGTCCTCCACCACGGGGAGCAGGTTGTTCCGGGCAGACGGCCGGGGTTTGGGCATGTGCGGAGCTGGGAGCCTCGGACGGATGACCCGGAGCCTGGGCGGAGCTGGGAGCTTCGGACGGACGAGCCTGGAGCCTGAGCATGGGCGGAGCTGGGAGCCTCAGACGGACAATCCGGGAGCTGAACCAGGGTAGAGCTGAGGACCTCGGACGGACGACCCGAGGACTGGCCTGGCGCGGAGCTGATGACCTTGAGTGGATAACCCCGGGACTGGCCTGGTGCGGAGCTGAGGACCTCGGGCAGATGACCCGGGGACTGGCCTTGTGAGGATCTCACAGTATGAGGTCTGTGACAAAGATCAAAGCCCTCAGGAGGCCAGCAAACAGATCAGGAGCCGGCGACGGGGGAGCCAGACCGGGAGCCTGTTACAGGGTAGCAGGACAGGGAGCCGGCGACGGGACAGCAGGACAGGAAGCCGGCGACGGGACAGCAGGACCAGAAGCCAGTGACGGGAAGATTGGTAGAGGAGCAGGCTGGACCTGTGGTGTCTGGGAATCCGGAGCCTGCTACCCAGCAGATGGTCCCGCGGCGTACTGCGATGAGAGGAGGTGGTTGCGATCCAGCATCAGCTAGGGATTGGTGCTGCTGCGATCCAGCCGGGAATAGAGGTGGCTGCGATCCAGCAGGGAGTCCAGGGAGCTGCTGCGATCCAGCCGGGAAAGGAGTCGACTGCGATCCAGCAGGGAGTCCGGGCGCTGGAACTGGAGATGGCCGCAGCGCTGGAACTGGAGATGGCTGCGGCGCAGGTACTGGAGACGGCAGTGGAGCTAGTACTGGAGGCGGCGGAGCAGGCAAGCAACTGGGCGTCGGAGCAGGTGAGCAGCTCCACAGCTCTGTAAAAGACTCATTGCAAGTTATCGCAAACGCTTGATTGCAGTTGTTGCTGTTAAGGGTGGCCCAACCAGTTATTAGGTTTAGGGGGCAATCACTCTTTCACACAGGGCCATGTAGGTTTGGATTTTGTTTTCCCTTAATAATAACAACCTTCATTTAAAAATTGCATTTTGTTTACTTGTGTTATCTCTGACTAATATTTAAATTAGTTTGATGATCTGAAACATTAAAGTGTGACAAACATGCAAAAAAATAAGAAATCAGGAAGGGGGCAAACACTTTTTCACACCACTGTATATGCTTCCTTTAGGCAATATTATTAGGAAATTCAATTCAATTCAGTTTTATTTATATAGTGACAATTCATAACCAAAGTTATCTCATTGCGCTCTTCCTATAGAGCAGGTCTAGACTGTACTCTTTATAATATTAATTACAGAGACCCAACAAATCCCACCATGAGCAAGCATTTGGCGACAGTGGCAAGAAAAAACTTCCTTTTAACAGGCAGAAACCTTGGAAAGAACCAGACTCAATGGTGGGCGGCCATCCGCCGCTGCCGTGTTAGGTTTATGGAAACACCCCATAAACTTTCTTTGTAATGCGGATGATACTATTAGACTATTATTATTTTATTAATATTAATATTACCACTAACATTATATTACTATTATTAAAAAAATCTATGTGGAATTTGCATTGTGCTACTCTCTTACCTCCTGCTCTCTCGCTCTCTCTCTCTCTCTCAACCCAACCGGCAGCAGCGGATGGCCGCCCACCCTGAGTCTGGTTCTGCCCGAGGTTTCTGCCTCTTAAAGAAGTTTTTCCTTACCACTGTCGCTTGCTCATGGTGGGATTTGTTGGGTCTCTGTAAATAATATTATAAAGAGTACGGTCTAGACCTGCTCTATAGGAAAAGTGCAATGAGATAACATCCATTATGAATTGGTGCTATATAAATAAAATTGAATTGAATTGAATATAAACTGAAAAACCATCAACAATGCCATGAATGACACAATAAACTCACTGTGTTTGAATTTGAGGCAAAAAGATGGATAAAGAACGAGAGCAAGAGAGAGAGATAATTTAACATTGCCTACAAGATGTCACCATATGTGCAGGTATTTGGTCGTAAATCAAAGTATTGGAGAAATTAAATTGCCAGTTTTAAAACCCAGCGTCTGAACCAGGAAATAAAGATGATAAAATTAAGTAAAAAATAACATGGGAGCAATTAACAGCAATGAATGACATTGTCTAAGAGCTAATGGCAAGACCACCAACTCAATTAACACCAATGTAGTTACAAAGTCACAATTTTGAGTTTCCAGTACCTTTAAACCAGTCACTTATTCTCATGATGCCTGCTGCGGTTCTTAATGTCCTGATGTTTGACCTCTCTGCCACACTGCAGTATACAATATTAGGTCTGTCATTGATTTTATTGTGTCATGTACCACAACCTTTTTGGTAGACAATGTGATGCTGCATTCTCTCTAAGCAAAGTCTCACACTGAATTAATGATAATGCCTCCACTGTTGACCCTGTTGCTTCTCACTATTACTCCAACTGTACAAGGAACTATTGAGAAATTCACCACATAAACCACTGTAGCTAAATCACAATGAAGGCCAATTCACGGATCATTTTTATATAATAATCTTGATTATAAGTGTGTACACTATGTACACAAAAGGAGGCCTTGTAAAAGGAGGCTATGTAAAAGGAGGCTTTTCTTTAAACAGATGTGTCAATACATGTGACTGTTACAGACAGACCAATATGGAGACAGATGGGTATTTATTAGGTTACAGCCAGAGCAGACAGGTGTGCAGGTAAGGAGACAAGGAATCCCGCTGGAGTGGAATGGAGTGGACACCATGCTGGAGCAGGATGGAGTGGGGAACACGCCGGAGTAGGATGGAGTGGGCAACACACTGGAGCAGGAACATGCTGGAGTGAAGACACGCTGGAGTGGAAATCTCGCTGGAGTGGAATTACGCTGGAGTGGCATGTAGGAGTCCTGAAGAATCCCATGGGGAGTCCTTAGTACAAACGAGGTCAGACAACTGGCTGAGGTGAGTGCTGGGTTTTTATGCTGGCTGTGATTAGGTGCTGATGGGGAGCAGGAGTGTGATAGGGAGCAGGTGTGTATGATAAACTGATGGTGGAGCCTGGCGTATCCGTGACAGTGACTAGAGAATTTAGCAGATATGAAAATTAACTCTAAAATTTGAATTAGAACTTTTTAAAGCAATACTCCACCCAAAATCTCTATCAAGTATTAAAGAAATACGGTACTCCACCAAAAAAATTGTCTATAAAGTGTTAACGGTTCAGTGTGTAAGATTTAGAGAGCTCTTTTTGCAGAATATGGCAATAATATTCATAAGTATGTTTTCATTAGTCTATATAACCTGAAAATAAGAATTGTTGTGTTTTCAATACCTTAGAATAAGCCCTTTCTATCTAATCAGCAATGGGTCCCCTTCCATGCCGTCCACCATGTTGAACCGCAATGTTTCTACAGTAGCCTAGAATGGACAAACCAAACACTGGCTCTAGATAGGTGCTCACTTTTTCCTCTTTTACAGAAATACATTCACTAATTATTTCCAGTCGCTTCAAGTCTGCTGATTGTTCTGTTGTTGTTAACCTACTGTCAATAAAACGCAACACTTCTTGGAGACGTTTCAAATAAAAAGCCTACCAGAAAGGTGCAGAATTATGCCATTTGAGATGCAGGAAGTGTTTTAATGTAAAACATATGCACAAGAAGTGCTGAGTTTCATTGACAGCAAAACTTAATTAGTAAATGAAAACAGCATTAGTGTTTAAAAGATAAAGTGAAAGCTGTAGAGTGGCGAGTATGACATGGGATGATACCACCAAGCCTTCCATTAATGGCCAACCAGCTCTAGCACCAAGTATAAGTTGAACAAAGCTGCAGCAACCTCAGGTGTGCTCTAGCCTCCTTAGCATTATCATTGTGAGCATGTGAGCACACTGATGTTTGCAGCCTCACAGAGCTGCTAGCATGGCTGTAGACTCAAAGAAAGAGTTTCCATGACTCACATGACTGAAAAGCTTTGTTAGGTGACATGTAAATACCACTGATACTGATTAGCTGCAACACACAGTATCTGCACTTCATTTCATTACATAGGCTACAAGATTTTGGTCATAGACCTTCTTCAGGCACACAAAACATACTTTACAGATTTGGAAATATTGGTATTAGAAAAGTACTGTGGAGTATATGAAAACTACGTACTTCTTAATCTGTTCATAACTAGTATCCTTCCCAGTACTTCTGACTCTCCACTTGAGTTTGATGTGATTTGCATTTAGACCACGTTATGCTTAAACTCTCCTTTGAAACCCATCTAATGGATAACAATTACATCTCCATTTTAGCAACTGAGCTCCAATCTAGCAATGTAGTCATCGAGGGAAAAAGGTGATTTTAAGGTTTTTGCATTTGTTCAGAATTCATTGTTAAAGGCAGAATAAGTAGGGTTTGTCGGTTGATGTTTGTACACACACAATTCAAAGTTGGCCCCTCCTCCCTGGATCAACGCGCGCAAGAGAGAGAGAGCAGCAGTGGTCGACCGAGCTAGAGAGTGAATGAAGAGAAGAATCTGAGAAATAATACGTTATTTTCTGATTGTATTCATCAGCATTGGTCTTGGACTGCAATCCAGATATATGACATTGTCTAGATTGATATTACATGCATATGGCTAACATTTAACATGCGTATGCACATGCACGCACACACACACACAACGTTACTGTTTTGAAAGAGAACAGCTATAAGGATTTATAGAATGCATGTTCAGTGATTTGCTGAGTCAGTCAAGCCCGCCTCTCCCTTTCTCTACCTCTCATGTCTTGAAGTCTTGAAGTAGGAGGTAGTACCAAATATTTTTATTTAATCAGGTGTCGCAAAAATATACGTGCTGTACATAATAGGGTAGGACTTTGTTATAGCAGCTTTCAGTTTGCAAACAGTATCTTTAGCCAACTAAATTCTCATAAATTCTAATCTCACTGGCTTATCCTTCACGATCGACCGTTCAGTTCACTAGTTAGCGAGCTGAACTGAATGTTCAGCCATGTTTCAGTTTCGTCAGTGGGACTACGCAGTCCGAGCTCCGGACAAGCACAACAATTTGGTGAATTAATCTTTTGAACAAATCTTTTTAATTAACTGATTCTAATGATTCAGTACGCTTAAAAGAACTGCTTTGCCCATCACTAAATCATAGGGCGAACGTTTAAAAAAAAATTAAACATTTATAATGTTGGTTATAACATTGATTCCAGTCTTTATGCTAAGCTAAGCTAACCATGTCCTGACTCCAGATATGTACTTAACACACAAACATGAGATTGATATCAATCTTCTCATCTAATCTATAGAGATGCATATGTAGATAAATTTGATGTTTTTTGTGGAAAAATCTACATGAATGGTTTCACTGCCAGAGCTGTTATTCAGTCAGGGAGTGTAAATAAACAGAAATCAGAATCAGAAATACTTTATTTATCCCCGAGGGGAAACAAGTACATCATAGAGAATGGATAATTTGTGTCAGTTAATTATGACACTTAACTTTAGTATTTGTAGTATTTGTATTTAGTACCGTCCTAAATTGTCCCAGTAAATGATACTTTGACTCATCTTTTCATCTTAATTACTTCATCATCCTTAGTGAAACTTTTCTTTTTTATTGCCAGTTGCCAGCTCGTGAGAGGAAGTTTTACTTTTCCTCCTTTTCTCCTCTCACTCCATGGCTCATGTTGCAAACACACAGATCCATATATCCAGATCCATAGATCTGCATCATCACGTCCACTATTCTGACTCTCCAGATGAGTTTGATGTGATTTGCAATTAGACCAGGTTACACTGAAACTCTTCTCTGAAAACCCATTCAATGGATAACAATTACAGCTGCAATTTAGAGCTGACAGCTGACCAACATTGTCATCCCAACATCTGTAAAATAGACTTTTCTAGCAACAAATAGCATTAATAATGATGGCAGCATTCCATTTAGATGTGCCAGTTCCAGGGCCCTGCTGTTTGGCTCACTGACATGGATTACTGGCACACCTAACAGTTACGTTCAATGTCCACCAAGTAGCTTTCTAAGGCATCTTACCATCTTTGTGAAGGGAATGGTGCTGGCTCAGTTGATATCACGTGATCTAAGTATGGAACTTTAGTCACATGATAACAGGTGGTCGTATATTGGGGAGGTGGTAACCTCTGTCTCTGTTCAAAAATGGTCTCTGGTGTAAGATATGAATGTCCTCCTTGATCTTTCTCCACTGACTCCAGGTCACTCTTCCCAGTGAATTCTGTGAGTGGCTTTGGTCTGGTGTTCACAGACAGCTGATGTCTGTTTCTGCTGTTCATGTCTCTTGTCCAGGGTCTTTACTTTTTCACTGATGTAGTGTTCCCCACAGCTGTCACATGTGATGTTATGATGATGGATTAGGAAGACTGGAGTGGGCTCCAGTCTACCTCTCAGGGGGGTCCTGTCTTGAGGGTGTACCAGCAGAGATCTTAAGGTGTTGAATGGTTTGTGGGAACTCCTTGTGACTTAAACTCCTTGTGATGTAAAATACATTTTCTGACAGTTCAGCCATGTAAGTGAGTCCAATGCATTAGTGAGTGGACCTTTGAGCTTAGATTTTCACCATATATTGTTCCAAAAGGTCAAGAATGAACAGTCATGCACAGAGTTAATAAAAATGATTTTACAACAAAAGTTATCACAGTGACAACAATTTTATCCTCCTCAATGACTTTGAGGTAAATGGTACAATCACACACATCTAAATATAACAGAGTGGTGATTAATGCTATTAGTTACAACTGTGCCTTTCCTGGTGTGAGTCAAAGTCAAAATGTCTGCTATGAAAAAGGCCAATTAATATTAAAAATATTAGCATTATATATGAAGGAAAATGTCAACAGTGGTTTCTATATGTCAGGGATATGCCAGGCTCCACCGTCTGTTAATCACACACATCTGCTCCCTATCACACTCCTGCTCCCCATCAGCACCTAATAACAGCCAGCATAAAAGCCCAACACTCACCTCAGCCAGTTGTCCGACCTCGTTGTATTAAGGACTCCACATGAGATTCATCTCCACTTCGACATACTACTCCAGTGTACTTCCACTCCATCGAGTCTTCATTCCAGTGTGTTCCTACCCCAGCGTGTTACCCGCTCCATCCTACTCCTTTGTGATTCCCTTTCCATCCTACTCCAGCGGGCTCCCCACTCCATCTTACACCGGCGAGGTATCCACTCCATTCCACTCCAGCGGGATTCCCCTTCTCCTTACCTGCGTCCCTGTCTACTCTGGTTGTAATCCAATAGACATACATCAGTGTCTCCAGCTTCTCTGTCTGTAACATAAGGTCAGACCTTTACCAAAGGATTACAACCAACACTTCTGGAGTCGCTCCGTCACCACCACTTACGCCATGCCCAGGGCCAGACCTGCGCCCTTCTTTGGTTCGGAGGTGGATTGCAACGGCATCCTGTGGCTATATCCATTGGCGCTAGATAAACAGCCCACAGCTTCAAATCCACACCAGGGCACCCGCCTGGCTCGAGGCGGTCCACGCAGTCACCAGATTTCACACCAGTCTGCTAATCATCAGTCAAACACTCCAACCCGCCCATCATCAGCCTGCACCCCATCCTGCAAGTCATCAGCCTACTAACCAGCAACTAGCCTGCACCGCTGCCCAGCCGCTCAGCTGCTCACCTGCTACGCCGCCCAGCTGATCGCCAGTTCCGCTGCCGCCTCCAGTTCTTGCTCCGCTGCCGCTTCCAGTCCCTGCTGGATCGTGGCGATCGTCACTCCCTGCTGGATCACGGTGATCGTCACTCCCTGCCAGATCGCAGCAGCTCCTGTTCTCGGACTCCCTGCCGGATCGCAGCAGCTCTCAGCTCCCGGACTCCCTGCCGGATCGCACCAGCTTTCAGCTCCCGGACTCTCTGCCGGATCGCAGCAGCTCTCAGTTCCCGGACTCCCTGCCGGACCGCAGTCGCCTCCTTTCCCAGCTGGATCGCAGCAGCCCCCTGGACTCCCTGCCGGATCGCAGTAACCTTCTGTCCCGGCTCCCTGTCCGGCTGTCCCGGCTCCGTGACCGGTTGTCACGCTGCCAGCTCCTGATCTGTTCTCCGGCCTCCAGAGGGGTTTCGCCTTCGCCGGCGGTCTCCAGAGGGTCTCCGTCCTCGCCGCCGATCTCCAGGGGCCTTCAGCCGTTGCCGCCGGCATTCCGCCAGGCCTCTAGATGGTTTTGGTCTCTGTCATGGACCTCATGCAGTGTGCTCCGCACAAGACCAAGCCCCTGGGACGTCCGCCTGGATCAACCTGCTCCCCGTGGAAGAGGACGACCACCACGTTGGCGGGGTTTTTCGGCCATGGAAAGGGGGGTAATGTCACGGATACGCAGGTCTGTTAATCACACACACCTGCTCCCTATCATACTCCTGCTCCCCATCAGCACCTAATCATAGCCAGCATAAAAGCCCAACACTCACCTCAGCCAGTTGTCCTACCTCGTTGTATTAAGGACTCCACATGAGATTCGTCTCCACTTCGACATACTACTCCAGTGTATTTCCACTCCAGCATGTTCCTACCCCAGCATGTTACCCACTCCATCCTACTCCTTCATGATTCCCTCTTCATTCTACTCCAGCGGGCTCCCCACTCCATCCTACACCAGCGAGGTATCCACTCCAGTGGGATTCCCCTTCTCTATACCTGCGTCCCTGTCTATTCTGGTTGTAATCCAATAAACATACATCTGGTTCCATATCAGTGTCTCCTGCCTCTGTCCTGCTGTCCGTAACACTATAATGAGACATTTGTGTATTTTACTGGCTAAAATTTTTTTGCAATTTGCAAATTGAATATGAGAATAAGTTGTCTACTTGTCTAAAAACAGTGCGCATCAATTTTGGTGAAATTTGAACAAATTATAGAAGAGTTTAAACTGGTGTGCTCCAGTGATTTTAGTATTGCACATCCATACATTTTAGGGAATCACAAGATATGGATTAAACAAAGACTGTTCAAAACTGAAGCAGCAGAAGCCAACATATCCTGATTTTTAGACCTGATCCTACATTTCCCATAATACATCTTAATAGAATCATAGAAGAATTAATATCCACTTGGATGCAGTGTATAACAGATTATCCTCACTTGGTCTGCACTTATTTTCAGTTGAGCTGAATTTATTAGGCATTCAGGCTTGCTCAACTAATAAATGTACATTCATCCATACTTAATCACATCACAGTGTTGCATTAGGTTAAGGTGTTGCCATAGACAAGCAGTCTGCTCCTGATTAATGCTAGAATTAAAATGTAATCAATCAGTCTACATCATATCCATCATATGAGAGTAGGATGGTCCTACTGGCTGATATCTACTTAATGATAGAGCCAAAATCAGCCTGATATACAGCTGTAATTCTTATATTCATAAATTAATATATTTCAGAAATGTGGCAATACAAAAACATGTCTCTTTTATGATAAATCTTTATTGGCTTTGGACTGAATTAGGCCATAAACTATCAAGGTTCATTTGTTTAACACTCTCTTAGCGAAAATGGAAGGAGATGACCCCACCATCACCACACACACTTTATATGCTTCTAGCATATTTTATCACTCAGCAATTTTGGGGGACGATCCCGTTCATCAAACTGCTCATCGGCTTCTTTGAAGACCATTTGCTTTTCAAATGAAAGAGCTCTGACGGCAGCAAGAACATATTTGGATGCAACAAAATATCGACAGAAGTGCGGGGCTGCTTTGTATCGACTAACAGATGTATTTGATTATGTGATAACAAGCCACGTGCGTGTGTGTGTGTGTTAGTATTTGAGTTAGTGCATGTTTTGGTGGAAGGAGTGTGAATGAGTGGGTGTGTGTATATATGTGCATGAGAAGACTTGGCGTCATCAGTGCTGAAAGCTGCTGACTGATTCATCTCACTTTTAGTCATCTCAGTTTATGGTAAATGTTAACTTCTCTCTGATGTTACTCACTCAGTGACAAAGTATTTTACATTTATACAGTTCAGACATTCCTGTGCTGTACTTCACTGGTGAATAACTCTTGACTAAAGTGTGTGCAAGAATGCAATCTAAATTCAGACAGGGCTTGTTTGATTATTTATTGACAATAGTAAGTCACATGTATTTTTAACCATTTAGCCTAATCTGAACTGAATTTCTACAAAGTTAAAACATCTTAAAACATTAAATCGTATGTTACTGATTGACCATATGTGGAAGAATTCTGACCCATTTCTTAATTAGAAGTTTAATTGTTAAGAGATAAAATTATTCAACTTAATCCACAAAAGAAGACCATAAAATGTGTTTAACCCTTACATACCGTTCAGGTCAAATTTGACCTGTTTTGACATTTGACAGCAGTAAAGACACCCTAAATGCCATTCTTTTAGCCTTAAATTTGACTTTTTTCCCAAGTGAACCAAAATACGCATAAATGAAAATATTTAAAAATGTTATACTTTTGTACAGGTGCTACACATTTTTTAACATTGAGGCTGTTCAGGGTCAAATTTGACCCGTATCTATTGAAATAGATTTTAGATCCACCAGTGTGGGTGAAATCAAGGAAAATGGTGGTTTTAGGGAATCTTGAAAGTGTCAAACTGTACCATGTCTGTGTATATTTTTTATGGGACAGTAGTGACAGAGTACAAGGGGGACCTTGATACTGTCAGGAGAACTGCCTGTGTTCCCACCGAGACAGGGACCTGTTGGTTTTTGAAGTGTCATGGAGTAATCTCGAAATAGTGAAGTTAAACAGCATAGGCATGATCGTATATAATCGTATAATCGTAATATGGTGCACATAAGGAACAGAGGTCATAGGGTGCCTTGACACTGTTGCAAGATCTGCACCTGCAAGCACAAGCACCTGTAATGTTACAAAATAAACAAATTTAAACTCATCAATTCCCATCTAACCAACAGAGATCAAGAGAGGGGTTGGGGGGTAATAAGACTGTAAAATGTACCTGAGCGGATGGAGGCACGATGCAAATACCGCTTAGAATTTTTTTTTTTAAATAGTAGAATAGTAACTGTAGTGTTAATATTAATAAATTAGTAATAATAGGAATGACAGCTATAGGAAAAATAATGTCAGTATTAGTAACAGAGCCAATAACAACAACTGTAGTAGCAGTTGTCAAGCAGGAACACGGGGGCAGCAGGTGGCCCACAACCACAGATCCAGTCCCTGCAGCTCCGGAGGCAGAAATACCTGCTGAAAGCGACAGAAGGAGAGAGGAGAGAAACGAGAAAGCACAGAACTATGGGAGAGAGAAGATGTTGAGTTAGTAACATGCAGTAATGGGATAAAAATGCATACATATGGAGAGGGAGATAGGAAAGAGGTGCATCATAGGAAGTCTCCCGGCAGTCTAGGCTTATAGCAGCATAACTAAGGGATGGTTCAGGGCTCAACCAAGCCATCCCTAACTATAAGCTTTATCAAAGAGGAAAATATTAAGCCTACTCTTAAATGTGGAGATGGTGTCTGCCTCCCGAACCCAAACTGGGATCTGATTCCACAGGAGAGGAGCCTGATAACCGAAGGCTCTGGCTCCCATTCTACTTTTGGAGACTCTAGGAACCACAAGTAAGCCTACATTCTGGGAGCGCAGTGTTCTAGTCGGATAATAAGGTATTATGAGATCTTTAAGATACGATGGTGCCAGACCATTACGAGCTTTGTAGGTGAGGAGAAAGATTTTAAATTCTATTCTAGATTTTACAGGGAGCCAGTGCAGAGAAGCTAATATTGGAGAAATATGATCTCTTTTCGATTTGCATAGGAGTCCTCTGTTATATTGAGACATAGTGGATTCATTTAGGCTAACATATTCTTCATGACCCAGCCAGGTTTCAGTAAGACAAAATAAGTTGATATGATACTCTGATACTAAATCGTTCACTAGTACAGCTTTAGGTGACAGAGATCTGATGTTGGAGTCCACATTTAATTCTCCTATTTTGTTGTGCTATATCTGCGTTTTTGTTTAGGTTTTTATGTATAACTCCTATTCTGTTAACTTTAGATTTTATTAATTTAAGTGGTCAGGGGCAGACACCGTCACTAAGGAGTTTTGGGTGGGTAACTGCTCTGGAAGCGCAGAGAAGCGTGTAGGACTGCAACTCTGTCTCCTGGTCTCAACTCTGAGTTGTCATGGTTTTGGTCCACTAATAAACTCGGCCAAATTTCTGGCTATGAGAGCTGCTCCATCCAAAGTGGGATGAATGCCGTCTGTCCTAATAAGACCAGGTCTTCCCCAAAAAGTCTGCCAATTATCTACAAAGCCCACATCGTTTGCTGCAGAATGAAGACATGGGGCTAAACATGTCATCACTGGTCAGGTTTGGCAGGGGCCCAGAGAAAACTACGGAGTCCGACACTGTCTTTGTCATGATCAAATTAGCAAATATTTTTTTGTTTCGTTTGTTGGTTAAATGTTAGTTAATGTTGAATTAATAGTTAATAGTTAGAATTAGTAGTTATGAGGATTTTTTTATGATATAGCAGTGAGGACAGTGTTTTGATGATTGTAATGGTTATAAATGGTTATATAATAAACCCCACAGTTCCAGAATGTTCTTGCCATTTTCAGTTTCAATAAAATATACTTATGGTTATATGGTATTATTGTTATGTTTTCATGTCTTAGGTAAAATAGGACATGATGTTGTTTGATAGTAGATGTTTTTTCTCCCTAAACAAGTGGTGTAAAATCTAAAAGATACACTCTCCCTGCTCTCTGAAACATTAATTAAGGATTAATCACCCATTTATTAATGTCAGATAGGCTATTTATATATTCTAAATGGATCTGTGGTTCAAAATTTGGTGTAGACACTTGTTATGAGGGGATTATTGGGCCGGGTCAAAATTGACCCAGACCATACTTTGAAGGTGTAGAATATGAACAGTATGTAAGGGTTAAAAGCTCTAGTAAAGCTAGTAATTGGACCTTGTGTCAAAACAGTGAGGGACAGTGGCGAGCAGGCAGGCAGGCACAAAACCAACATTGCAACTGGGATGAACTGACAGAAAAACAAATGAAGTAGAGGAGGTGGGCGGGGAAAGCCAGGCAATTGCAGAGCAGATGAGGGAAGTGGGAACAGGTGTGAAGATGGGCAGGGCAGTCACATGATGGGAAAAGGCAAGAAGGAACTTTTACGCTCAATACTGACTTGGTAAAAAGGTGGTCATGGTCAGGGAGCTGTTGATACTGGTATCAGCTTTAACAGCACTCCACATCGCCACCTTGGAATTGTAAGGTTCCATCTGCATTCTGAGCAGCAGATATTGAGCATCAAAGTTTTTGCATTCCAAATATAAAAAATGATACGTGGAACAAATCTCTTTCATACATGAAAATGACAGACACCCTAAATGTATTCTAAATGTACAATATCAAAATCCTATCAAATTTGTAAATGTTTTTTTTTTGGAAGAGGTTAAATGCAGATAGAACCTTCTAATTCTAAGAACTCACTTTCTGCTTGGAATTATAAGGTTCTATCTTTTAAAACATGAAAAGAAGCAATCACTTTCAAGGAACACAAACAGTTTACTCATAGATTGTTTTAAACCATAAAATTAGTGTTGTAATAACTGTAAAAAAAAATCTTTATTCCACAGAGAGTGGGACTGGTAAAGTATAAGGATTTTCTTGATATTCTCTCTACAGATCAGTATGATAGGTAAATAAAATGTGTGTTGGGATCATCTACTATAGGAATTGTCCCAGCAAGTGTAGTAGGTCAGTATAAAGGTAGTAATAGGTTTTGTTTTAGATCAGAAATGTTGACTCTGATGCACCAAAATATCTTATTTTGGGGGGAAAAGGAAAGAAAAAAATAGATGGATGAATGAAATTAGTGTTTATGTTGTAATTAAGACCCCATCAAATGTAGACTATTTAATGACCTTAATATTTAATCTTAATATTTACAAAATTTAAGACATTTTAAGACTTTTTAAATAACTGCAAGAAGACAGATAATGCTCCAGCAACATTTTTTCATGTTTCACAGAGTTTTAAAAATTTTAACATTCTCATGAAGGACAGCAGTACAAATGCCACCCAAGTTCAGTCTTTCTTTTTATCGTTTTAGATCTTGCTGTGGAGTTTAGTTTTATTGTTAGCTACCACACTAGGCAGCTAATGCTAGCTTCCTGATGTCTGGCGGCTATTGCTAACAAGAGGCAAGCAATAAAGGACAAGTTCAGGTTTTTTGAAGTCTTTAACCTTTATTCCAGTCAAGGGCAAAAACCCGAACCTATCAATGAAAATAAACTCCTCGGCAAGATCTAAAACGATTTTTTTTAAAGGACTGAACTTGCCTGGAATTTGTACTGCTGTCCTTCTCGAGACCATCAATAAAATCCTTGATCTCGAGGTGTGACATTTTCTCATCTCCAGCTTTTTTCTTCTCCTCTTTGTCTTCTCTCTCACAAGTAGAACCTTTTAAAACCAAGTTAGAGTTTGACTTTGGATTTAGAACCTTTTTTGTTTTCTAAATAAAAAGTGGAATGCTAACAACTCACACCTCACATAATGTTAATAAGTCACAGAATAAGAATACTGTCATGGTCAGCCACCATGCCGTGCAACCCCGGCAGAATCCAGTGCTGTTTCCCTCTCCCTGTGTGTCTTGTGTGTCCTCCGTTTGTCTCTAGTGTGTGTGTATGTGTTTCCTGGTCTGGCTTCCTGGGCTTCCGCCTGCTGTTGATCACCGGCGCACCTGACACCAATTAATCATCAGTCGCCACAGCATAAAGACTGGGCTCTTCCTCATTGCCAGTGCCAGATTGTCGCCGTATACTTGTATAACCCTACGTAACGGCGCCATGCTTTATACAGCTAAGTACTGTTGCAGCTTTGTCTAGTTATCTTGCCTTTTGTGAACTCTGGTTTGCTTCTGCCGCAGACATCCCTCTCGCCGGTGATCACATCCACGTCACCTCATGGATCTCTGCCAACCTGTTTGCCTGTCTTGTCCCGGCTCTGCCAGCTACCCAGCAGTCTCCCTGCTCTGCCAGCTAACCAGCGGTATCCTCGGCTCCACCAACGACACCTCCCGTGCCACTCGGAGCCAGTCCTCGCCACTCTACGGATCCGCTGCCGGCCTAGCATCGCCATACCTGCTCCCGGTCGAAGCACACCTCCCCACTCTCCGTTCCAGGATCTGTGCAGTCCGCCCCGGGTTGGGCTCACCGCGTCCTCGAGAGCTACAGTGGACAGCCCTGGCTACACCCTCGACAAAAGACTATATTCATTCATTGTCCTCTGTTTGAATAAATACTGACTTACCTCATCTACTCATTGTGTTCTGCATTTGTGGGTTCTTGTTTGTACACTACAACAAATATGTGAATAACACAATTTTGATAAAAATGTCAGAACCTTATAATTCCAAGGTGACAAAATTTTATTTTTCATGCAGTACATCTAACAGACTCTTGTTGGCACATGATGTTAATACAGGTGATTTTGTTTTCCTGACAAACACTATTGTTCGTTAAAACTGCTTTTAACTGCTCAAAATTAGCCTGTATGTGTCTGCTTGGATTTGCAAGTGCCAAGTACTAACCTCTGATCATTTTTCACACATCCTCCAGCATTGTGTAGCTAAATCAGGTGCTTTTCAGATCAAGGACAGCAAACTTTTTGAAATAAAAGACTGGAGCACTGATTGATTTGCAGCTTTAAATATTCATCATATTCATAATAACCTGTGTGCTGCAGTACTTGCACTTTTCATACTTTATTTTATAAAACATTCTGATATATTTGTATTTTTATGACTCTTTTGGGATAAAAGGGTATGTGCCATGGGTAACCATCAAGGTCCTATAAAGCAGAATCAAATTTTGTGAGTATTTCTTCATTTTATATTTATTCATGTTCTTTACAATAAAATCATTCATCATTCACCATAAAATGTAAATGTTTCCAAATCTGAATTTACCTTCCCAGAACTACTGCTATAAGTTGGAAAATTCAAACACAGAGAAGAAGCCCCCTGTGTCCCACCTTACTGTATCTTACCTTGGCTAATTGCTAGGTAACAAGTCTAAGAGTCTACAGCCATGCGCGGCTCTGTGAGGCTGTACTTAGGCAAGGTGGTGTTTTTTTCTAAATGCTAATGTTGGCATGCTAACATGCTCACAATCACAATGCAACAAGATACAAGGTTGATTTATTTATCATTTTACAACACAGGGGTTTAAAATGAGATTTAGTTGCAGTTCCCTTTTTTTGCTTCTCACAAAAAAACGTTATATACAAAATTATATACAGTAGATCAGTGAATAAATAAGTCATAGAAATAACACAATTTTACATGGGGGAGTGCTGGGGATGAATTTAGAAGTCTCACATCCTGAGGGAAGAGGCTGCTCTGAAGTCTAGTTTTCCGGCAGTGGATACTTCTGAATCTCTTCCCTGATGGCAGCAGGGTGAACTGAATTGTGGGTACTGTCTTTTAGTATCCTTTGGGCTCTGCGCAGGTACCTGCTCAGTAAGTTGGCACCAATGATCTTCTGAGCAGTTTAATCACTCACTGCAGCGACCTCCTGTCCTGGGCATCCCATGCCAGTTTGTGATGCTTCCAGTCAGGATGTTTTCTATTGCTCCTCTGTAAAAGTTAACAAGAACTTGGCATGAGAATTTTGCCTTCTTAAAGTTTCCTCAAAAAATACAGCAGTTTCTAAGCCTTCTTAACCAGTGTGGATTCCCAGGAACCTAAAACTGTTCACCTGCTCCACCTCAGCTCCACTGATGTAGACAGGAGTGTATGTCTTTGCCTCCTTTTTCCAAAAATCAACAATCAGCTCCTAGGTTTTGCTGACATTGAGCAGTAGGTTGTTCTCTGTGCACTACATTGCAAGATTGTTGATTTCCTCCAAATCTGAAATCTCACTGTTGTTCGGATGATGATGGTAGTGTCATCTGTAAACTTCACAACAGAGTTGTCTCCATGTTGGGGGCTGCAATCATGGGTGTACAGTGTGAACAGGAGGGGGATGAGCACACAGCCCTGGGGGGCTCCGTTGTTGAGCACTAGAGTGGAGGACGTGTGACCACCAATCTGAACTGTCTAGGGTCTGTTTGTGAGAAAGTCCAATATCCGGTTGCAGGGTGTTGTTCTCAAGCCCAGAGTGTTACGTTTGCCAATCTATTTCATAGGGGAGATAGTGCTGAAATCAAAAAACAGCATTGTGATGTAGGTGTTGTTCTTCTCAAAGTGGTTGAAGACTGAGAGGAGGTCAGTGGAGATGGAATCCTCTGTGGATCTGTCGGTTCTGAATGCAAACTGGTGAGGGTCCAGACTAGCTGGGATGTTGTTCTTTGTGTGGGAGAACCAGTTTCTCAAAGCACTTCATCAGAATGGGGGTGTGAGCCACAGGGCAGTAGTCATTTACACTAGATACCGCAGACTTTTTAGGCACATGGACGATGGTGGCTGTCTTGAAGCAGGTGGGAACACTCTCCTGAGACAGTGATATGTTAATGTCAGTAATAACATCAACTAACTGGCTGGCACATGTTTTTTATCAGGCCCAGCAGCTTTACTCATATTCACTCTCATTCTTCTCACATCCGCTGTGGATACTGACAGTGGCCAGTCCTCTGGAGATGGAGTAGACTTTACAGCTGACTCTTCGATAAAAGTGACCATAAAATGTGTTTAGCTCATCTGGTAATGTGGTCTTACACATGAGCTCCTGCTTTTGTAGCCTGTGATGTTTTTGATCGGCTGCCACATGCTGTTGTTGGTGTTGAAGTCTCTCTCCAATCTCTTGATGCCAGCTTTCAGTCTTGCTCTAGAAATGTTATCTGCTTTCTTATTACCTGGCCGAAATGTAGCTTTTTTGGCCCTTGATATAGCCCTCACCTCTCCATTCATCCAGGCTTTCTGGTTGGGGAATGATTTCATTGTTTTTGTGATCACCACACCATCGACACATTTGCTGATGTATGATGTCACTGATGATGTATATTTCTCAAGATTGATGTGGTTCTCCTGAGTGGTGGCATCTCTGAACATGAGCCAGTCGGTGCACTCAAAACAGTCCTGTAGAGCTGCTGTAGTTTCATCTGTCCACAACTGTTTTTACTGATGGTTTGACCCTAGGCAGGGAAATATGGTCTGATAGACCAAAATGAGGATGACAGAGAGCTTTATAGCTGCCAGGAATGTTCTTGTAAACATGGTCCAGTGTATTTGCTCCCCTAGTGGGGATGTGGACATGTTGGTGGAACATGTTGTGCCATCACACTGCTGTGACCATTTTACTTAAAGGTGCTATATATGAGATTTAGAACCTTAATATAGCAGCAAACAACTATTTGCTATATAAAGATATAGTGGAGTAATGGCATCCTAAGCAGAGAATGACGTCACACTCCCGTTATGTGTGTTGTCATCCGAGCTTCTCTGTTCTCTGAGCCGGTCCGGCATGTTGAGTCTGGGGACTTTCTGCTCGGGCGACAAAGGAGTATTTTGCGGTTACTGATTTTGTAAAATTTGATATGTTACTGTCATTAAAAAATGTTCTTCTTTCAGAAATGTAGTGTAAATGGTGAAATCAGTTGAAACAGTGTGTTCACAAACATCTGCTGCTTATCTTGGCAGGTAAAACACACTGTAGACACAGAGTAGCCTACGAACATGTAAGTACAGCAAGACGCTAGGACAAACTGACAATGTTTTTTACACAAAGAAAGAAATAACTTAATGATTTGTCCCCTCTGCAAATGTAAAACATTAAGAATTTGACAGACAGCATGTGAGAGGAGATTATAGAATATTTTAGGGACTATAATGTTGGCTGCTAGGGCTGTCATGTCTGGCCTCCACGGCACTCACTCGCTGTCACTGAAACAGTGCAGACCACGGGGGTTATTAAAAGCACAGCGTACATTTGTTCAACAACTCACAAAACTGTGCGATTTTTAAGAGAGTCTGGGGACTTTCTTTCCAGACGACAAAGGATCAATCCATCCATTTTCTTCCTCTTATCCAAGGTTGGGTCACGGTGTCAGCAGGCTAAGCACCACACCTGGTGCCTTGCCGGCAAGGACCTTCTTGACTACCTCAGCGAACTCTAACATGGATATGGCCGAGGCGTCCCCCGAGTCTTCGGACTCTGCCTCCTCCACAGAGGTCGAGTTCAGGAGCTCCTCAAAAAGCTCTTTCCAGCACCCAACAATATCCCCAGTCCAGGTCAGCAGTTCTCCTCCCCAGCTGAACACAGCCTGTTTCCGGAAACCCCTGCACCAACGAAGCCAGAAAGGCCTCCTTCTTCAGCTTGACGGCTGCCTTCACCGCTGGTGTCCACCATCGGGTTCTTAGGTTGGCGCCATGACAGGCACCAATGACCTTCTGACCACAGCTCCTAGCAGCCGCTTCCACAATGGAGTCTTTGAACATGGCCTACAAGGATTCCATGTCCCCAACTTCCCCCTGGATGCATGAGAAATTCTTCCAGAGGTGGGAGTTGAAGACCCCACAGACAGGGGCCTCCACTAGATGTTCCCAGTTCACCCTCACTACACGTTTGGGTTTTCCAGGTCTGCCCAGCAGCCTCCCCCACCATCTGATCCAACTGAACTGATCTGGTACCAAGTACACTCATGAACCACCTTATGCTTGAACAAGTTTGTTATGGCCAATCCATGCCTAGCACAGAAGTTAATAACAAAACACCACTCTGGTAGGGCATTCCTCCCAATCACCCCCCTCCAGGTTTCTCCACCGTTTCTCACATGAGCGCTGAAGTCTCCCAGTAGAACTATAGAGTCCCCAGCCAGAACCCCTTCCGGGACACCACCCAGATACTCCAAGAAGGCCGAGTACTTAGAGCCTTCCTCTCAGTGACTCGCATAGACGACCCTCTCGTTTCCCGGGGAGAAATCCAACACAGCGGCGCTCAGCTGGGGGCAGGGCACACTTATGTGGGGGTTTCCTGTGGGTGTGACAGTTGGCTCCATAAAACCATGACGACACTATGACGTGTCTAGGATTCCCTTTGTCGCTGGTTCCCTTCTGTTATGTTACTTGGCTGAATAAAAGATTCTCTGTAACTTCTTTTTGCAATTTGATCATTCAAAAATATTGTAAACAGGCAAGTAAAATAAAAAATCTTACTACTACTACTTAATTTATTTATTTCTCACATTCTCTTCTCACATTCCCAAACACAATCATTAGCATTTGAGTGTAACTTTTTGTTCAAACTTACCATCATTGTGTCATCCTAACAGGTCTCCCAGCACCCACACCTCTTAGCCCAAACAGATGCAGACACAAACCCACTGAGGAAAAATCGCATGTGTACAAGTTAATGTTAAAAAAAACAACAACAATAAAACAAAAGGATTCATGAGTGATCAAGCAATCAAGACCTCACACAAGGTAGAGTGTCCCTGTTTGTATTTCTCGCGCTATCTTCCCATTTACTGTACATCTACCAGTAGCACGGGAGCCTCGAAGGACACACTACCAGTGGCGGCTGGTGGAAAAATTTCTAGGTGGGTCTCTGCCACATCCAATCAATTTCAGCAAACATCCCAGTATGATTTAACGCAAATTCAGTATACTATATTGAGATGCCCCTATTGACCTTGTTTTGTTGGGGAAACCAATAGGGAGGTAAAGATCAGGGTAAGTAAACATGAAGTGAAATTAGTGGTGTTAAGTTGCTATTCAGACACTTGAATGGACATGGGAGTCAAGTGCTCTGAGGTGTAGAGATAGTACTCTAGCAAACTTCAAAACTCTCTCACAAGTGAATAAAATTGAATTATACTCAAAAATAAATCGTGGGGTCCTTGAACCAATACAAAGCAGTTAACAGAAGGAAATACTTTAATAATTTGAGATTTGTTTTAAAATGTCAATTATGCACATTGCACAAAAACACACACTGGGGCTGAACATGAACAAATGTACACTACCAGTCAAAGTTTAACTACATCTGCTTGATACCTGGTTATTCATTGTCCATTTGAAGCGCTGTAGCGATGATGTCAGTGGTTACGTTCTGGTTGGTAATGAACTTGAAAAACTGTTGGACGTTACTGTTGACGTTACTGTTGACATTGATGTAGCTTAGCAAAAGAACCAGCTGACAATGGGTGAAAATGTCATCTCGTCTACTTGAATGGCGATAAAATCAGCTTCCTCCAGAATGTAATCCTGTAGCACTGACAGCATGCAGTCCAACAGCTCGTTTTGTACCGTCTTTGACATGCCTTTATAAATGTTAAATTACGAGGTGCTCCTCCAGCAAACTGTCAAGGGAGGCAACAAAATCCACCAATCCCCTGAAAATGCCAGGGTTGTCGGAGGAGTCAGTCTCGTCATGCCCTCGCAAGGCCAACTCAAAGGCCCCACAAAACTAAACACAATCGATTCTTTTGGATAAAATGTGCCCGTTTTTATCCACCTCCTCACTGTATTTCCTCACCGCGACCCTGTGGCCACCGTCCAGCTGCGTCGCGACGTTCACTCTGCCCAATATGGCTAGCTTGATAGAATTATCCATGTGTGCCCTGGTGCTCTCATGTTTCCTTACTTTCTCAGACAAGTGCTTCATATCCCTCACTCCCATAACTGTCCATGCTGGTGTCCGTGCTAAAAGCAAGCACGGATGCCAGAAAGCAAAATAAGGCATTAGCACGACTGCATCCAGCTAACCAGGCCTTTTTGGTGTACCAGCTACCAGAGAAGCCTTGCATACGCTGCTTCCCTTTTTTGCTAGCCTACTGTCTGATTGTGAGGTCAGGTTGATGTGGGCCCAGCTCTTTCAACTGTAGTTTCTCCACCAAAGTTCTCCTCTAAAACGGATCTTGGAAGAGTAAGTTAATGATCGCGCTCGCCATTGTCATGTAGTTAAAATGGCGCCTGTAAAGGTCCTGACCATCGACTGTATAAAAGAAGGTCCTGACCTACTAGCGGTGGCTCACTTGGGGCGATAAAATAATCAGCCTTTTCGGATTAGATTTGAGGACGCTGATTGTCTAAATTTTATGACATACATTCATATCTTTGGCTAAACTGCTACTCACACCCGCCTCCTGTGGGCGATATCTCCATTGCCCCAGAGCTGCTGATACATGCAGACATACATGCAGGCAGTGGGAACGTGAAGGAAAAGCATATATGTTGCGCAGATAATTTTCTATCATATGTTACACATATTACTGGGTGTACTCCATATTTCAAACACACAAATATTGACAATTTGTTTAATTTATAACTATTATTATTATTATTATTATTATTACTAATAATGTTTTTTTGTGTGACTTGAGATCAAGGAGCCCTAGCACCCTCTATTGGCCAGCCGCCAATGCACACTACATATCCATTACCACAATATTAGCCATTTCCAGCTCCACTAGTCTAGTCAATGGCGACAACACAACAAAAAAGGAGCAGCCAATTAACAACATGGCATGGTAAGCTAAACTGTAGGCTGTTGCCACTTTTTATACAAAGTATAGCATATTGTCATTGCTGTAACTATCATAGAAGCAATTCAATTCAATTTTATTTATATAGCACCAATTCATAACAGAAGTTATGTCATTGCACTTTTCCTATAGAGCAGGTCTAGACCGTACTCTTTATAATATTATTTACAGAGACCCAACAAATCCCACCATGAGTAAGCATTTGGCGACAGTGGCAGAAAGAGGCAGAAATTTTGGACAGAACCAGACTCAATGGTGGGCGGCCATCCGCCGCTGCCATGTTAGGTTTTTGAGAGAGAGCGGTTTAGAGAGAGGTTTTGGGAAAGGGGGGGATGGGGGTGGGAGAGAGGGAGGCACAATGCAAATACCACCTAAAATTTAAAAAAATAGTAGAAATGTAATTGTAGTGTTAATATTAATAAATTAATAATAATAGGAATGACAGCTATAGGAAAAATAATGTTAGTATTAGTAACAGAGCCAATAACAACTGTAGTAGCAGTTGTCTTGCAGGAACACGGGGGCAGCAGGTGGCCCACAACCACAGATCCAGTCCCTGCAGCTCTGGAGGCAGAAATATCTGCTGAAAGTGGCAGAAGGAGAGAGGAGAGAAAAAAGAAGGCACAGAACTTCGGGAGAGAAAAGATGTCGAGTTAGTAACATGCAGTAATGGGATAAACATGCATACAGATGGAGAGGGGGAGGAGGAGAGAGGTGTATCACGGGAAGTCTCCCGGCAGTCTAGGCCTATAGCAGCATAACTAAGGGATGGTTCAGGGCTCACCTGAGCCAGCCCTAACTATAAGCTTTATTAAAGAGGAAAGTCTTAAGCCTACTCTTAAATGTGGAGATGGTGTCTGCCTCCCGAACCCCAACTGGGACCTGATTCCACAGGAGAGGAGCTTGATACTGCTATACTGTAATTACTGCTATAGTAATTGAACAGGAGTGTGTGTGACTTCATGAGCTCCTTTAATGATAACATTTTTGTTATTAGAGACAAAATTCATCATGTCCTGCCCTCAATCTCAACCACTGACCTTAGTATGCTGAGTTCTCTGCAGGACATAAAAAACTGGATGTCGATACATTTTCTTCAGCTCATCCCAAATAGAACAGAAATCCTTGTTACTGGGCCCCAACATATCACTAAACAAATAATGCCATTTACAGGCTACCTGTCACAACATATCAAGCCTGTTGCAAGAAATCTTGGGTGTCCTTTTTGATAGCCATTTATGGTTTGAGCAACATATCACTAAGCATGTCCAATCATGTTTTTATCACTGCTTAAATATGACAAAAATACGATCCATTTTAAATCTTGATGCAATTTTGCAGAAACTGTTTTACATGCTTTTATCTCCTTATGCCTTGATTACTATAACAGCCTGTTCACTTGTCTTAATCAATAAACTTTGAAACAACTGCAGATTGTACAGAACTCCGCTGCTAGGCTCTTAACAAGGACCAAGAGGTACGATCACATCACACCTGTTCTAGCCTCTTTACATTGGTTCCCTGTTTGTTTTAGGATTGATTTTTAAGATTTTATTGATTACTTTTAAGACTTTTAATGGCCTGGTTCCAGATTATATTTTAGACCTTTTAATCTCTTATGAACCTTCACGTAGTTTGAGATCTTCAGGCAGGGGTCTTCTGTCTCTTCCTGAGTCCAGGATGAAAACAAAGGGGGGCAGAGCTTTTGCCATCAGGGCCCCGAGGCTCTGGAACAACTTTCCCAAAGTTATTAGGTTTTCTGAGTCAGTGTCTTCTTTTAAGTCTCTTCTCAAAACGCATATTTTATCATTCACTGTGGTATTTTATTTCTCTCTCTGTGAAGCACTTACTTGATAAGTGCTCTATAAATAAAGTTTATTATTATTATTCCTATTCATATTTTATTAATATTACCACTACCATTACATTATTATTACTTACAAATTCTATGTGGAATTTGCATTGTGCTACTATATGCTCTCTTACGTCCTGCTCTCTCTCTCTTTCTCTCAACCCAACCGGCAGCAGCAGATGGCCGCCCACCCTGAGTCTGGTTCTGCTTGAGGTTTCTGCCTCTTAAAAGGAAGTTTTTCCTTGCCACTGTTGCCAAAGTCCTTGCTCTTGGTGGGAATTGCTGGGTCTCTGTAAATAATATTAAAGAGTACAGTCTAGATCTGCTCTATAGGAAAAGTGCAATAAGATAACTTCTGTTATGAATCGGCGCTATATAAATAAAATTGAATTGAATTGTTTGCGTGTGTGTGTGTGCGTACATGCATTTTTATATAACTTTTGTCTGTGTGTGTATGTGAAAGATTATGTGACTAAAAGTAATGCATGTGTGTGTATGTGTGTGTGTGTGTGTGTGTGTGTGTGTGTGCAATCACTCCCGCCCTCATTGAGGCATGGCTCCTTATCTTAGGTGATATTAGAGTAATAAGCCACTTATGGCCAAAAATATTTTGGTACATGCTACCCTGACAACAATCTTTATATGTATGTGTACAGTGCAAAACAAACCAAAAAAGTGTAATGTGTTCTTCTACAAAAACAAACTGTATATGGAGGAGGACTCCACAAGTGTGAAAAACAAAAACTGTGTTTGTGTTTTGTCTTCAGTCACTCTTAATCTTACCTGATTTTTTCCAAGCATGTCTGACCACTGGAAAGAGTGGTCCTCACAATTGACAAAACAAGAATGAGTTTGTGTGTGAATGTGTGTGTGTGTGTGTGTGTGTGTGTGGCTTTGCAAGGCAGTCACTCCTGTCCTCATCAAGACTTGGCTACTGTATAGCTGTGAATGGACAACACAATAGCCTGTAACGATAATGAACGTCAATATTGCAGAGAGGGAACAAAGAGGGATATTCATTTCAAACACATTTCAAAGACTGAATGGATAAAAAAATCATCAAAGTGAGACATGATTGACATGCAGACGATTGTGCTGATGGAGTGGCTATGGTAGCCGGTACCACATCTCGGAAACGAAAGATATTCTCAACCATTGTTCATCGGACTTTCTTCAGTCTCTGTGCGAGCTCTCCTTAAACCTCTTAAAAGGAAACATTCCCCTGTATTAATATTGTATTAATATTAAACTCAGAAAACAAAAGAAAATTATCAGGTTGCTGGCCAATAAAAAAAACAGTCTAAAAACCAAACATCAGGCTCTGAGAAAACATTCTGGTGGTTTTCTTTTACCTTTGCTGTCAGCGGTGCCGATGTTTGGAGAGCTGCTTGGAGGGCTTATTAGAAGATAAATCATGAGCCAAAATATGTTTTTGATTTCGCCACAACAGCTAAACCGTCTGAGTCAGTCGTTAGCTTCTGCTCCCAACACCGGGGAAATGATGAGACGTACGGCCGAAAATTATTTGGATGTAAACATGAGGGATGTGTTAAATGAAAAGGATTTGAACACCCATGAAAAAATAAAAACATACAACCCTCTGCTGCAAAGATACCTAGCTTTGCTCAAACAAGATGAGGAAGAAGACTGTATCACTGTATCTGAGCAAGAAGATCAGCGAGAAGACAAACAAGTAACGATGGATGAAACTGCTAGCGAGGTGCTGCGTACACCCTGTATGTAAGATGTTTGTCTCTGTACAAGTCTAACTCATGCAACATCTCAGGCCAGCAGCTGTTCTGCACCATAGACTGCAACTAACTAACAGTTAAATAAGAGAAAGTGGGGGAATCTCCCACGGGCCTTCCAAATCAATATGCTGCGCTAAATCGACATGGTAGCTGGAGCTTGTGTTATTTTTAAACACGTCGAGACTTGTGTTTGAGGGTGGGACAACGTAGAACTTCTCCTGAGATTTGGTCCATGTTGTAATGATTCAGATTCGACATACGTATTGTTTTTATACATTTTTCAGGTTGCTTGCCTTGACCCAGCAGTTTTTCCAACGCACCAGCATTTGTTTTTTACCCCTGACAACATGCTCGTCCACAATGTAAACAATTCATTGGTATAACTGTTGATATTTTTTTTATCAAACACGCCTCCTTAAAATTCATCTTTAATTTGTTTTTGTCAGATATGGGAAATGTACCGTACAGGTTTTCAAACACTGGAGAGACTTTTTCTGACATCACCTGCATAGGCATAATTTTTATACTTTTATGATAACTGTTATTGTAGCTGTCAAGCAATTCCTGTAAGACGTCCACGTACCTACGGCTGTTTGTAGCCGTGAAATACCTCCACATTTGTGTTTTCAGCGTGTGGGTATGAAAACTTGGGCTGTGTTATTATGATTGATAGCTTGTGCTGCGTACACCCTGTATGTAAGATGTTTGTCTCTGTACAAGTCTAACTCATGCAACATCTCAGGCCAGCAGCTGTTCTGCACCATAGACTGCAACTAACTAACAGTTAGATAAGAGAAAGTGGGGGAAGGTACAGGTTAGATAAGAGAAAGTGGGGGCAGGTACTGTGGATATGATAATCCCATGGTGACATACAGAGGTGATATGGGTTGACAAAGAGTGGGAGGAAATGTATGCACATGTGTTGGCAGGCCGGAGCCTACAACCTTTTGATATGGGTTGTTTGCTCATTGCTTGGGGGTGACTCGTATATCCTCACTGACCAGCCACTCTGATCACACCCGAGAATGGAATGCAGCGGCCTGTGAAGATCAAGAGGAAGGGGGGAAGTGTGACCTTAGGCATTTACATAGTATTGTGTACCAGGAGGAGCTCAGGCCATATAACCAACTGCCTTTGTACTGCTGCTTCAGACATAGCGGGGAGAGCGCCTGGTGAGGTCTCTGTGTTGTGTCTCCAGATATATCTGTATTGTTTGTTTGGATATAAATACTTGTGAAAGACATTTGTAGGTCTCGTGTGGATCCCTTCTCATCAACCAACTCAGAGAGAGGTTAGCATACCTCGACAAGCGTAAGGTTAAATCTTTCAATAACAGACGCTTTCAGTTCACTGGCAGTTGCAAAATGATTAATTCCTCGTTTCTTCATCAACCCATCAAAGCTCTTGTTAAAGAACTCTTTCCCAGCTTCCGTTTGTAACTTTTCAGGGGTCCGGCTTTCTTTTAAAATAGAGTCAAAGGCCTTAGAGACCTCAAACCCTGTTTTTGTCTTCAAGGTTCTGGTATACATGTTGTTTTGTACACAATAACTCACAACGTCTACAAATAAATTGTAAAGAGTAAACAGATGAGACATTTTCATGCAAGAATCTTTACTCATCTCTTTTCAGATTTTACAAAAAGGTATCAGACACAGAGCATTTGTTTACTGCTAGCAATGTGTCGCTTACTATCTGATCCCAATTTTCAACATTTCGAACAACATCCAAAATCTTTTCTAGTCTAGCGACTTCATCTCTAAAGAAAAAAACATTGTTATCCACAACATGCGTGACTCTGTTTTTAATCACCTGATCTAAAACATTGAGTAACTGATTAATGATTAGACGTTCCTGGGCTCTATATAAGTCACAAGTTTTCTGCAATAATTACCCATTTTTTGAATCACTCAGTTCCCTTCCAAAAGTCCGCAACATAGTTCATCAGCTCAATCTTTTTCTCGTCTTGACCGATCAGCGCGTCATCATCATTTTGAGGTTATGAAGAAAGGCCTCGGAAGCGCCGTGGACTCTATATGCAGACACGTGGATATGGCAGAAATAATCTGGCATCTCAAACAGACATTTGTGTTGTAGCTAACTCAGGTGATCAATTTGACAGCCGTTACAGATTTCAGATCTGTATACAATCTCCTCCGCAGGATAGGCTGACAGCGAGATGGTGGTGGAGAAGGGATCGTCGCATTCCCACCCTCCTCTTGGAGCTTGAGCCAGCAGCTAGGTTCATGATGCATAGCAAAACAAGTTGGTCGTATCCTAAGAGGGGTCTCAGCCTCCGATGGTGCTGCCGCAGGGGTCCCGATGGTATCCGGGCTCCCGGGTCACGGGATACAAGGGAGAGACATGGCTTTTCTCAGAGTCGGAGACGATTCTGTGCTTTCTGGTTGTGGTAGAAGAGGAAGAGACGTGTGTGAGTCTGACGTTGCCGGGGTACCCGTTCTAAGCAGAATGAATTACAGGGCGGAGTCAGAGGAGAAGGAGTTGGGGGTGGTGTCTTCTGTAAACAGAGTCTTTTTTATCATCAGAATGTCTCTCGACTCCTTAGGAACAGATCCTTCAGTTTTTCAACTTTTTCAATCATCATTTTCATCCACACCTTGATGGGCAGCTGTAATGACGTCTGGAACACTCCACATTCGGTCTCCTTCGACCACCTGAGAACCATCTGCCAGAACCCGAGCTGTTCATCTCCCAAATGCTGCAGGTTACAGTATTTGACGAGCAAGCACTGGTGGAAATTCCTGTTTAACCTGCACAAGCATTTGCGTCTGTCTTTTGTCGCAGGTTCCTTTCCTACATTTGCTCTGAGGTTGTTTGAAACCAGCAGATTCAGCACAGACCAGCCCATTGATGTGAGCGTTGCTTTTGAAATGAGAGGGCCAAATGTTTCTCCTTTCTCCGGCTGGTAAAAACAAAGCTTGTTGACTTCGTAGTTGAACGTGTATCCCCACACACCTCCATCTTCTAAAAGCCATTCCTCCTGAAGCGCGTCAGGGTGAGGCGTCTGGATCCGACTCAAATACAACACGTGTTTCTTGGGTGCACCCCCGGGTGTTGCATTTTGATAACTCATCACAGGTGTCTGGCTGATCATCTTCGACGAATTCATCTTGTTTGATGTTTCAAACCAGAAATATTCTGCTTTTATTTATTTTTTTTGTTTCATGCAAGCTCCTCCTAACCTCCCACATTCATCCAATTCATTCACACCTCACTCTGCACCAGACAGACAACAGAGAAGGACTGTCTTTTTCTCCTGAAAGATTAGATTTTACAGATGAGAAGTTTGTAAATGATTTTTTATACTTTTGATACTATTGATTTCACTTAAATGATTTAATCATTATTTCATTTACAGGGTTTTCTTCATTCCCACACCTACTTCACTCCCATTCGCTCCTACTCACCACACCTGCTTCATCTCACTCCCCTGACTGCTCCACTTCAGCACTGGACAATGATCCCACTCTTCCGTGGCTCGGCTCCGTCATCACTGGTGCCCCGGAGCATGAAGCCGTTTCAGCTAAGCCTGAAGATCCGTGGCTTCTCCTGGATGCAAAGCCCAAAGCAATGGCCATTTCTAGTCCTTGCCGAGCCCCAGTGGATGCACAGTCACTCGTCGGCGGGAGTGGTGAGAAGGCTCCGGTGAGTTCGACTCCACGCCAACCGGAGCACTGGACTGTAGCCTGTAAGGACAGACATGGTGCAAAGCACCTGCCTCCTCCACCTTCACATCGGGACCTCCCGCTGGCCAACAGGTTTGACATCCTGGATACGCAAGACTTTCCTACACTGGAGGTACGCTCCCTTTTTCCAGCGGTCAAGTCTTCCTCCTCCTCTCACTGCAAGTTACTGAAAGAGGCTGTGATCAGGAGAAGCTCTGGAGGTCTCATTCGTCCTGAGAGTGGCAGAGAACACCTCTGCTAAGAAGGACGCCACCCCAGACTTTTGGCTGCACTCCCGACAATCATAGTCCATGTCGGCACTAATGACACTGCCCGTCAGCAATTGGAGCTGATGAAAGCAGACTTCATCCACCTCTTTGACCTGCTCAACAGCACCAGAAAGCATGCTTTCATTTCGGTTCCAATTCCTACACTAGGTCATTTTTATATCTTAATTAAAATAGATATGTTTTAGACATTACTACAAAAGCTCATCAGATTTTTGATGATAACATTAGTTTGAACATACCAGCCACGTCAAGAAACTTGCAGTTTAGTTTCATAGACTAACTCCCTTAAAATGCAGAGAATTGCATTTGAGTTAGCAAGCAAGAATGGCATCCCCATTGATAACGATAGGCTTTCAAAATAAAAGAGAAATGTCCCACACGTCAACCTACACAGCAATGTTCTAGTCTTTGGCAAGTTTTATACGTGGAAAAGTCAGTTTTGATACACTGAATGATTTTTAAATCATGGGCGCTCCCAGGTGCTATAGTGAAATATAGAGTGGGCGCTCTGGGGCGCTATGGGATCTAGAGCAGGGCTATTCAATTTCAAATTCAGTTAGGCCAGATTTTAAAACCAGGAAATGTAGATGGGCCAGACATTTTCAGCAGCCTATTTAAAACCTTTTTTTTGTTTGTTTTTCATAATGACAAATTTGAATCATCTCCCTTTCGTCACAACACAGCTTCATGGTCTGAGATGGGTAGTTCAACAGAGGTGATGTTATATTGTGTGATGCCGGAACAACAATTGTAGGCGGCGTGGGAGGTTCTGGGGAGGGAGTGTGGTATGTAAACAGTCAGTCATGTGGAGAGGCCTGTACAGCGTGCTGCAAGTTAGCTGCTTGAGATGTTTTGACTTTACTTTTGGGGAGCTGTCATGTCATCCATCTTTATATACAGTCTATGCTAGCAACGTTAGCATAGCTCTCAGTGGTGTGGTTGCAGTCCACGTTACTGTGTATTGGTAGTGTGTCTGGTGTTGTTAGCTAAGACCTAAAATTAAAACTACCTCTGTATGATATAGCAAGTGAGCTTTTGGTTGATTAAAGTGACTGAGGAGACTGACATTTTTACTCATTAGAAAGAGGACCAGGAAGCGTTCCTTGGACCCTGGTGAGGAGTCGATGTCTCCTGCCTGCTAACGTTACAGCTTTCTTCTGAACTGTTGCTGCCAGAGCACCATGTTGGACTGTTGCAGTGGCCAGCCTGAAATACACCCACAGCCTTTCCCCATCATTCTTTGTCTGTTCTCCATCTTTCCCCTCATGCTTCAGGTAACATCCCACCTCCAACATCCCACCCCAACATTGCATGTGTACTTTACTTTGGTAGCTTGCACTAGCAGGTGAAGCAGCCTTCAAATGAAACTTTTGAGCTCATGGTTACGAAGTCATGTACACGATATGCTTGGCGGTTGAGTGGTTCAAGTTGTGAGAACCCCACAACTAAGCAATGGCAACATGGATGCCAACAGAAAAAAAGCACATTAACTAATATTAACGTTACTGTCTGCGTTTGTAAGCCACCGAGGCTAAGAGTTTGGCAAGCTAGCGAGCAGGTAACGTATTGCATAAAATGCAAAGACATAATGAAAAGATGAGGCCGTTGGGAACATTTTCCTCAGACATGTTATACAATTACAAAAAAACCTCTATAGCCTACGCTTAAAATATATTAACTTACCATCCACCGAAAAATTTACTTCCATGGCCTTCAACATTTCTGAAAACGTCAGCAAACACGTTTCAATTCGTGAACTCTGAGCTTTCGAAAAATTTCCACTTCCGAGGTCGTAAATACCACAAGAGGGTTCATATGCACTCTTCTTGCGAACACGGTAAACATTTGAAGGCAGCATTAGGCCATTAGCTCCCAAGCCTCGACTCAAGCTTGCATGTTGTTTTCTTAGTGGTTAAAGCACATTATTTTTTTTATTTCAGTTGAGTGTGGTAATGACATATCAGATCCTCCAAAAGTTGAAAGAGGTAATTTGTTCCCCTCAATATTCAGTGTTAAACTGACTCAAAAGCTTACTGAATGTGTAACTTTCACTGACTTCCTCATGTTGGTGATCAGGTCAACCAGCAATTGTGAACACAATAGCTGTGTGTGGCTCAGGAGCATGTGCCAAAGTTTTTAGTCCATTCTGAATCCCCTGCGTGCCATGCACAGATCACTAAAACACAAGTAAATCACAGCATCACTGATGCACATGGTAAATATAAATCAGTGTGTTACTGTTGTTGATGAACACATCTGGACAGGTGTTTGTTAGTAGCTGTTGTTGGGATTTACCATGGATAAAGAGGCACCAAACTGTGTAGGTGCAATCAATTACATTTTTATCAAAATTACCAAATATCATAAATAATAACTTGAATTAATTAATTATCAATTAATTATCAATTAATTCAATCAATTTGGAATTAATAATTAAATTAATAACTATAACCAGAATTACCATCAATAGCTAGTAGGTTGAAGGATTTGGAGTTCAACATAGAAGAGGTTGGCAAATTATTCACTCTTGTACAACATTAAAGAAACCAGCATAATTATTCACAAGCATTTATTAAAAGACAATAAAAGCAAAAAAACAAAAACAAACACAATATGGAGTCTAACTCTAAATGCACTAAACTAAAGAACAAAGGTTAGATAAAGAAAGGAAATTCACAATGGCAGCTAGGCCGTGTGGGTTAACGAGTGTGGCTCTGTTAAAGGGCCAAATTGAATTGTGTACTATATAGGATAAATGGTGCCAGGTTAGAAAGAGGATAGTTAGTTGGATGCAAGACCCTGTGTTTGTGTGAACTTAGCATGTGGCTACCAAATTAACCTATCAGTGAAAACACATCACAACAATACAACTCAGTGAACCAAATCAATACATATACATTAACAAAAGTAGCACAGTCCTGTGCTTAGCCGCGCACGCTGCTATGCTACGTTATGCAGAGTTATACCAGTCCATAAAGGAAGAAGTTGCTGTTATTAACTGGCGGTTCCATTGGATTAGCCAGGCATGGAAGAATGTCAGTTCCGATTGAAGAAAAGTCCTTGCTGTGCAGTCCGTTTGTGCAGATGGAGGAACTGGTTGCTCTCTCTGTTGTTCTCCTAGCAGTTAGCTCGGCCCTAACTTCCTTAGTTGAGTCATAAAGTTAGCTGGCAGGCTTTGTGTAATAGCCATTGGCGCTAAACTTTGTTGCAGAAATCTTACGCAGGTCCTCGCATCGCTGCAGTAAGAGAGAGAGAGAGAGAGAGAGAGTTCAGTTGCTGTGTGTCTGCTCCAAGCAGATTACACAGTGGTGGTAGCAGCTCTGTAGAGGAGAAAAGAGAAAGAACAATGACTGCTGACCCCCTTTACTGACCTGGTGACATCCCGGGTCACAGGTCAGACCAATGGGAGCTGAAAGCTAGGCCCATAGGAGGAGTTCACACCTCTGGGGATTCTGGGAGACTGAGTTCAATGGCTCTCCTTTGTTTACAGAACAAACACGCATGCAGTCTCCTAATAGAGCTCAGTTAAAATCCCACAAATGAATGGATTTAAATGGTGGAGTGCCAGTGGTCCCAACACTGTAATCTGCCTCTGCACACAGACGCGACAATGGTCCATAAACATTACAGAGAGCATCAAAGCCACAATTTGTGTTGTTTTACTTGGCGGAGGCACGCACACACATGATAATTGAACACTTATCACCATTTTCAATACTGAACTATAATGAAAAAAGTTGTGAATAATGTGGGTCCAACAGAAAACAAAGCCATTTGAAGGCATTTCCATCAAAATATAATACTTTTAAAAAGATACCAGTGGATGACTTGATTACACCAAAAGCAACATCTCTATGGCTGGGAGTGTCCATTATTGAGCACGGGTAGTAGCGGGTCTTAGGTTAGAGATGGCTGTTCTGACTAGTGTTGGAAAATAATGAATTAACAATTGATACTATAAATTATACTTTTGCGTGTTCGATTCATACTGGATCTACACAAGGTGAATACTGCCTCCAGGAAATACTCTATAATAATAATAATAATTTAGAGGTCCAGACCCAGCTATATCAAAGCAATGTAACACTCAACATCATCAGTATTCAGCTATCCTACAAGCTACAATTATTCTGAAAACTTTAATTGACACCAGCTATAGTGATATTGTAAAGTGAAGTTGTGTGTGTTTTGATCGCACTCTGTGAAATGGCTGTGAATGCGATGTGTGATGTCCTGCTTGCTTTAATCAAAGATTGGATGATAGCGTAATGTCATATTTGGTTTTGTCCACAAAATAGTCTTAGCACATGAAGCATGGTTGTCCTATTGCCACAGTTCACCACTGGCTTGTACTGAGATGTGTACATGGCAATAAAGGTGGAACTGAACATGAACTGAGTCAAATGTTGGCCTGAGACCCAGATCAGGTCATGTTGAGTCTTGAGTCCTGAAAACCCTTTTTAGTATATTTGCCTCGTGACATCTAATTAATAGTGTGTTAAGATTCCAATTAGATGGCAATTCTTGTCTCAAAAGCAAAGTATCGAAAGCTGCACCAACCTCACGTTTCTGTCCATCCCACATCTCTCCTCTCTTCATCCTCCCTTCTCTCATTAGGCTGAGGAAAGGCATCATGAGTTGCTTAGGTTGAGAGTAGGCGGCAGCGCTCAGGGCAATAATAAGAAAACAGTTAAGATTCCACTATTATCTCCAATACTGTGATTAAGACAATAGAGCATCACTCATCACATCCCCAATTGAAAGCAGCTCTTTCAACTTCCCATTACTTCATCAGCTGTCATGAGGCGAGGGAAAGGAAATAGAGACATCTTTGCCAAGCAAATATTGACTTCTATCCACACTGCCAAGCAAACCGGCTTAATAAGATTTGAGCACATTCAATTAAATGTTTTGTGTTAATGTGTTTTTCCACCACTGTTCAAAAAGTTATCTGACAAATTGAATGTGCTGAGGTTATGACAACACTATCATCTTGATTGAAAAACAGAAGGGGTATTAAAAGAGAAAATGGTTGGATTTCATGGAGGATTTAGAGTCCTGTAATATTGAAATATCTTTTTCTGTCATTACACTTTGCTTCTCCCTTTCTCTCTCTGAAAAGTGGTCATGTCATCTGTGTTTTCATAGTCAGCATGCATTCTTTCCTTTCAGCTGCCCTAAAAGTGTTTCAAACTCAATAAGCGGTTCAATACATCAATGGGGTGGGAGGAAATGTTCCCTTACAAATTTATGGAAATTTAATTTTGTCTGCCTAGCTTCTGGTGTAAACTGTGCATATGCTTACAAGTCAGCTTCCATGATTGTGTAAGTGCCAGGCATACCTCAACATGTATCACTGTGCTGTATGTAGATTACAAGGACAGATAAAGCCACAATGACAGATTACAGACAACTACAGGAAACTACATTCAGTGACCAGAGAGGGGGAAAAACTGCCCCTGCAGCAAAAATGGAGCACTGTTCCATTTGTAAATGTGTCTCTCCAGCTCTCCTTTTTTCTCACTCTCCTTCAGTCACTTTTCATGTGAACAATCGAGTTCAACACTATGAATGAACAAAAAAAAGACCAAGACAATTCCAGAATCTGTCTTGTATGGGTTCACATGTGCAGCCATGTCATCCAGGAATGGTGCATGGCACAGTTACGTGAAATTATACAGTTTAATAATGTGGCTATTAGAATCTCCTGAAATCATTTCTTTTAAACACATTTGGAATGAATTTGAATGCATGCAATGAACGCATCTGTAATGACTAATAATCCCTTGTTGCACAAGAAAACCATTAAATCTGCACATCTATGGGAAGTAGGGTAGCTCAAAGTTGAAGCCGTAAGTGGATCTATAAACTGTGATGGATGTTTACAATGTATTGTTTAGGAAATAATTACTGTTTGCCTTTTTTTCTCTTCCAGATAAGTTTGACTAAACTGTTGATTTGTTTCTGATCATGAAGGAATGAGTAGCACATACCTCCTTTGATGAACAAGGAATGAGTAACAAATTAATGCTTTGAGTAACAAAACCGACAGTGCTAATCAACCTGCTAATCTGCCAGCCAAGTGCATTGGCACTGACTAAGTGTTATGTAAAACCTGTCCAGGAACTGAAGTGACTCAAACATATCTGTAGGTTCATTATTCTCTTCTCAATATTTTATCGTTTGTGTATGTTTGCAGTGTTTGACGCTGAGAAACTGTGAATGATGAGGTGATTATGAGGCAGGTGATCAGTATGGAATGTAGCATCTCTGTCAACAGATGGCAAGAGGACACACACACAAATAAATGTGTCACAGTCTATCTCCAGCTCTCATTTCCTTCTATATTAATTATATTCAAGCGCAATTTCTTTAGTGCTTTTTCCAGAATAGCCTCAAGGTGCTTTAACAACAAAATGAAACTCATTAAATAGATCTTTAAGCCATATCATTTTTTTTGGGAGGGGGGACAAAATGGCATCTTAGTAATTGACCTAGTGTGATGGCGATCTGGGAAACTTGTGACCCGTGTGAGGGGGCCGACTAGAGTGTTCTAAAATGCCTTACATGAAGAGGTTGGTTCATAAGTTTTGCGTAGCCCTTACAAAACTTCGAGATTGTCCACCCAAGAAAAATGACAGCATCAGTCGTTAGTCCAAATACCTAAATACTACATATTTTTATGTTAAACTGACATGTAACTTGAAGTTCCCTCTGGTGTTGATTATGACTCGTCTGTCAAGAGTAAAGGTGGAAATAGCTTTTAAAAGCCACAACTGATGGATGGGCCAACAAGGCCTGTGACAAAGGTAAAAAAAAAAAAAAAATGTTTCTGTCGTAAGGGGTGCTATATAGAGGTATGTGGACCCAAAAGCAGATGACGAGGGAGTAGTCAGACAGGTAATGAGCAGACAAAAAGCAGATAAGTACCGGCTAGCATAGGTGAAAGCAGGGGAGTGAGTCCAAGGTGGGAGCACAGTTCACAGGGGAGCAGGCAAAATCCAAAAATCCAAAATCCAAGAATCCAAAATCCAAACGAGGTCCACAGGAGAACAAAAAATCCAATACAAACTCACGGTCGATACGCTTGGCAGGACCAACACCATGTGTACAACGATAATCCAACACTGAACAAAGAAAAGACCAAGATTAAATACCCTAGGGGAGGTGAGACAACGAGACACAGGTGCAAACAATCAAGGGAGGACCAACAATCAAAACTGGAGGGAAAACACAGACAGGAAGTAAAAACACAAGACATACAAGGGAAGAAGAATACTACCAAAATAAACCAGGAAGTGACAATACCAAAACTACCACAATTTCCTCTTTTCTGCCAACAATCAACATTTGTTTCTTTGAACTATGACTACCAAACCTTAATCTAATAGTTATTTTGATTAATAGTTAGTAGTAATTACCCTTGACAATCCCTATTGCCAGCATCAGACTACACAATATCAGCCAGATACTGGCTGACCCACCACACGTGGGGCATTGGAACGAAAGTGAACGTCAGGTGTGACGGATGCTCCTTTTATCCTCTGTGGTGTGTCATTAGGGTTCAAACCGCAAAGTGGTAGAACCCTACTGAGTTTGTGTCGGTTTATTATTATTTGTCTTATGCCGCGGCTCAAATTGCTGTGAGCTGGAATGAGCTAGAAACACGAAACATGGCCCAATAACTGGAAATGATGTGCATGCCCTTCCACATAAATGAGCCCAATCAGCCACATGGTGGCGCTGTAATCAAGGCCCAAAAATGTAATTTTGAACAGTCCATGCCCCTCACACCGTAAGTCCGAATGACTTGAAATTCCTCTCACAAGCCCAGCTCAATGTGCTCTACAAAAAAGCCTCTGGGACCATTAAAGTCTGCCATGATGGATTGTTTGCTAATTTGCATAATGTGAAAACCAGTAAAGTGACATCTACAGTCCCTGACAAAAGTCTTGTCGCTTATTTTGTAGAAACACCGGCTATTAACCTGACTTTTAATTAATCAATTGGTGTTAGAAATAGCTCATATGAAAAGCTAAAACCCTCCCAAATGATGTTTAATGCACTGAAATAAATTTGTTTCACTGAAAAAAGATTTATCATTTAATCAAGACAGAAAGTTCAAATTTTGGCAAGACCAAAGTTTTGTCGCCTATACAGAAATTGAACAAATTTACTGCAAATACAAAAATATGTCAGCATATTAAGTAGTGGTGCTGTGTCCAAATTCAATATCTTGTATGACTTCCATGAGCTTGAAGGACTGCATCCATGCGGTTTGGCAAGGATTCATACAATTTATTGATGAAGTCATCAGGAATAGCAAAGAAAGCAGTCTTGCATGCCTCCCAGAGTTCATCAATATTCTTTGGTTTCATCTTCCATGCTTCCTCTTTCATCCTACCCCACATATGCTCAATGATGTTCATGTCTGGCGACTGGGCTGGCCAATCCTGGAGCATCTTGATCTTCTTCGCCTTGAGGAACTTTGATGTGGAGATGGAAGTATGCGATGGAGCACCATCCTGCTGCAGAATTTGGCCTCTTTTATGGTTGGGAATATAAGAGGTAGCTAAGATTTCTTGGTATTTTAGACTATTGATGTTGCCTTCCACCCTGCAGATCTCTCGCACACCCCCATACTGGATGTAACCCCAGACCATGATTTTTCCGCCACCAAACTTCACTGTTTTCTGGGTGAATCTCGGATCCATGCGGGCTCCAGTAGGTCTCCTGCAATATTTGCGGCGACTGTGGTGTAATTCAATAGAAGATTCATCTGAAAAATCCACCTTCTGCCACTTTTTCAGCGTCCATCCTTTTAGCACGGTGTGGGCTTTGGCAAATGCCACACGGTTTTTCAATTGTCTTTTGTTTAGTGCTGGCTTCTGGGCACTGATTCGACCATGGAGGCCATTTTGAGACAGAATCCGAAAAACTGTCCTGGTTGACACAGGGACTTCAGGTGACCAGGTCTCGTGGAGCTCTGCTGCAGTGGAAAATGGGCTGGCCTTGGATTTTCGAGCCAACAAACGGTCCTCTCGAGCAGTTGTCTTGCGGGGTCTGCCTGACCTGGGTTTGTCAAAAACGTCTCCAGTCTCTTCAAATCTTTTTTTTATCCTCTGTACTTGACACTGAGACACATTGAAGGTGTCTGGCACATCAGCAGTGGATCTGGTCTTCAGCCTCTTGATAATCAAAACTTTAGTCTCAGGGTGAATCTTAGGCATGGTTGCAGTTGATGTGTAGGTCCAGTGTACTGGGGTTCTTTTTATACACACCTGGGACCTAATTGATCCATTATTAGTCACAGGTGAAGCTCATATGACAAGGCGACAACACTTATGTCTTTGCAAAAATTGACTCAATGGGCTTTACCAAGCTGTGAATATTAGAATACTTTTTGACAGTTTCGTTTTGCACTGAAACATTATTACAAAAGCTGTTGGGATTAAAATGAGCCATTTCTTGTAAAAAAATCTTGATTAGAAATATATTTCAGCGGCACTTCAGGTCATTTTGTACACAAGCGACAAGACTTTTGTTAGGGACTGTACTTTTTGGATTTTGACTCTGTCAACACCACATTTGGGATACAGCTTTGCGGGACTGAGATACACATTTCTGTTATAAATTAGCAAGATTGGTCAAAAAACATGGCCGCCATCATCCAAAATATCTTTGCAAAGGCGGGGCTTAGCAGGAAAAGCACCATTACTTATTAACGATTTGTCCGATCATCAAAAGTTTTGGTGGATATGTTCAATTCAATTCAATTCAGTTTTATTTATATAGCTTCAATTCATTTCAATTTTATTTATATAGCTCCAATTCATAATATAAGTTATCTCATTGCACTTTTCCTATAGAGCAGGTCTAGACCATACTCTTTATAATATTATTTACAGCGACCTAACAAATCCCACCATAAGCAAGCACTTGGCGAAAATGGCAAGGAAAAACTTCCTTTAAGAGGCAGAAACCTCGGGCAGAACCAGACTCAGCCTGACGGTGGTCCTACAATTAACAGCCAAAAAAGTTAACATTTTGAAAGATCACGCCCGTCACACCGTCCAATCATCACAAAACTTCCAGGATATGTCCACATAAGTAACTGAGACATAGCCTGAAAGTTTCATTAAAATTGACCACTAGGGTGCACTACAAATGCAAAAAATGGGCTTGGAATAACACAAATCAGACTATAAATCAGTGTGGTTGGTCTCACTCCTTCTTTAAGCAGAAGCCTGAAATCCACTCGTTGCTGCTCGCGGCTTTAGATTTGGCTGATTGAGCTGCTTCCTTCTGTTGAGCGAAAACCCCCCCGAACCCCCGAACTGCCGCTTGCAGCTATATTTATTTTTATTATTATTTGTTCCCTCCTCCCACCGAATTTGATGACTTGGAGAAACATGGAAAAATCACTTGACAGGGGAAAATATTTCCCTGTTATAAGGGTAGCATTGGTTTGAAATTAGGAGTCAACCCTTGCACTATTCCATCAGTCTTCTTCAGTAGCTATATTATTTGACAACTCTCCACTGGCTCCTTGTTGCTGCTAGCATTCAAGTCACTGTTTGCCTGTAGAGTGGCCACTAGCACGGCTCGAGCCTTCTCGTTTGCTATGATCTGCCAATGAACGATGAATTACTAGTCCTACCGTCACTGTGAGGCAGGAAAACTCAATCCAGTCTTATCCTTGGTGCTCCCTCGTGGTGGAACGAGTTACCAAACTCAGTTCAGTCAGCAGAATCCCTTTTGTCTTCAGAAATCACTTGAAGACCTACCTCTTCAGAGAGCACTTACTCTACTCACCTCATATGCCCTTTCTATCAGTGCTTCTCTATCTATCTCTCTTCTGGTGGCTCTCGTGTCAGGGGAAACATGGAGCTGAGAGTTGCGGCTCTAACTGAAACTCTATATGTTACAAAAGTCATGAAAGACGGCAAACTGTTATTGGTTGGGGTCTATTGTGCAGACACTGCATTCCTCTTTTTTTTCATCATATTTACAGTTGACAAGAATTGGAACTCTGTGATCACCTTATCTGACACAGAGACCATCTCTAAAGACAAAAATATTGTGTAGTCTGATCCCTGCATAACCTTTACAAAGTAGTTGTTTTAACCTTTGATATTTCTCTAACCTTAACTGTGGAGATTTTATCCCTAAACATAATCAAAGCTTAACAATAGAGGTGGCAGATCAAGAAAGGGTCATATAAGTAATTTTTGTAATGGCAATTTGTAGCTGATATGCGTATTTTTTTTAATGGGAATGGAAAACAACCAATGTGTTGTTTTGTTTGAATGAATGTAAATTCCTGTCAGTGTATTTTGTATCATTGTGCACAAAACATGCAAAATTAACAAAAAACAGACATAAAAACACAACTTGAAGGTCTAATCAGAATTTGTGTCTCAAATTTGGAGTGAGAAAAGAAAATAAGAGAAGAGAGAGAAGAATCATGGACAGAGGGAGGTGGTGTGAATGTACAAACTTGTTGTTTTGACAGTTGACATTCGGTGCTCTGCTTTTGCACAGCACCTCTGATAAACAGTCATGCCAATAAAGAGACAGAGTTGAAATTGGAGAATGATGAGGCATGCAGAGCTGCTGCATCTCCTGCATTCTGACCAAGGGCCCTGTTCGTCTTTCACATTTAATGTCGCTGCAATCCATCAGCCTCCATCTGTTTACTGTCACCCTGCCATCCATCCATCCGTCAGGACCCCCACCTCACACACACACACACACACACACACACACACACACACACCCTTCCCAAGTAGACAGCCTGCTACGAACCATCTCCACTTTCTCTGGACCCTGACTCCCTACACCCAGGAGCAATACTGTTCTTCAGTTATCCTTTGCAAAATAGGACTTTTACATTATCTGTAATGATTCATGGAACCCTGTGATTGGTTGGCAGGATGCGTGATCAGTCTTTTAATCTTTTATAATCTTTTTCTTCACATGTCATCGGTCAGTCTTCTGGGTGGTGGAAAAGTTACTTGGTCCTGCTTGTTCACTTTCACCTGAATGCATCAGGTCAATTTGTTGCGTCGTGCCAAATGGACTAGACTGGACTTTACCTCCATTTACATCACCTAGAATTAAACTAATTCACACTGTAAAAAGTCATAATATCTTAAGCATAACAGTTCATTCTTGACATTGAAAGTAGTAGCTTGACGAATTAATCTTAACTCATGGTCCACTATCTTAGCTTTTTCCCAGAGTTTTCAGCCACGCCTTACAGTCAGATTCACAGTCTCATTCCGCTGATGAAGTCCTTGAGATGCATTTGGAAGCTCTGGAAAAAGCTAGTAAGTGAACTTGAGTTAAGATTACTCATTTTGTGGATGAATAAATCTTATTTTCTTCTAATCCAAGATAAATGATGCATATTGCATCTATCTACAGTCACACAGTCACACACAATATTTTGATGTTCGGGTTGATCACAACCAAAAGACTAATTTCATTGGACTAGAAATCATCATCACTCCCATGCTTTTAAAGGTGGATGGCAAAAACAGTTCTGATCATACAGATAATTACTGAGGTTCATGAGAACCGATTGATCGACCTTGATTCATCAGGTATTTAATTTGGTAGATTACCCAAAATCAAATATTCCTGTCATGTTATTTTATCCATTAACAGTTTTTCAATAGATTTTTCAGAAACTTTTCAATCCTCACATATAATTAAATGAGTGTATGACTCTCAGCTTGTAATAATGTCTTGGTAAAGCTCCTCCATCATGTATTGCTTGTATCAGTTTCATTGCATATATTGCAGTATATATCATGTGTTTTTCAATAGTTTTTATGATCTGATAGTGTTTTGTAGTGGCCTAATTTTTATAGTTTTAATAAATTCTGTCAAGTTGTTTTTGTTTATGCCACCAGCACATTTTATGTTTGATACTAGCAAATTTCTCTAGATAACACAATGTGCTTTTTGAACACGGGAGTTCATTCATGACCTTTGAAATAGTAGTGTGACATTATAATCTTAACTCAAGGTGTACTTAATAGCCGAAGAGCTGAAGACCATGAGATGTGTCAAAATAAAGATAATAGAAAAGATAGTACGTGGAAATTGAGTTGAGACTATTTTGACAAATACTTAGCTCTTTGTAGTAGGTGAGTTTTGGCAGTGCAAAAATAAAAGCATGTGATGATGCTGTATTGATGTCTCTAATATTTTGTCTATCCAAACTTACTTCCATGGGATGCATTCAGTCAGAAATCAATCACTTTCTGACCTCACCTCTTTTGATTAGAATTTTTTTTTCCTACATGTTAACCTATATGAGAGTGTTAGAACGTGGTTTGATTAACCAGAATAACCAACCATCCAGGTAACTGGGGCCCTCAAAGTTGACCCATATTAGACTCGCACCCCACCTAAAGACACAGATCTACTTCAAAAATAAACATAACAGAATGATTATTGGAAAGCTTACAAACAAGGTTATCCACAAGGTTAATCAAACCTCATTCACTCTCTCTTATAGGTTAACATGTAGCAGTAAAAAAAAATTCTAATTGAAAGGGATGAAGTCAGAAAGTGATGGATGTCTGACAGAATGCCCCATGGAGGAACATGTAAGTATATGTGTTAAGTGTGCCTCTCTGTTTGTGTGATTAACAAAAGTTGCATATAGCAAGAACATTTCAAGTTTTGATAGATCCACTGAGCTCCTCTGGAGGCAGTGTAGTCATGCATTAATCAAGGGCTGCCAATTATAAAAATGTGTCTACTGTGTCCAGGGGCATCACTAGACTGAGGGCTTTGCATGGGATTATCCCTTGCTTGTTAGGAGGCCTTTAATGAGAGGGGGTGGGGACTATGGGCTCACACTGCCTTAGAAGGAAAGAAAAAGTAAAGAACACAAAATGTTTGTGAACATTAAGATATACTGCACAGTGTAATATGCAGATGAAGCTGCATTATTTCCCCAACAGTATTACTTTTTCATTGAAGAAGCTCTGTTTTCAGTCTTGAAACCTGTTCCACTTAAAGAAGAACTCCAGTTTATTAGAATCACAATCAGGTTTATTGCCAAGTAAGTTTTCACATACCAGGACTTAGCCTTGGTATAATGGTGCATAACAATAAACATAGTAAGTAGAAAATATAAAGAAAGATAAAGCAGGTACTGCGTTTAGCTGTCCCAAATATTAGACATTATCAGCTGGCTGAACAGCTTAGTTACATAGCTGAGTGGATTAATAATTACCCAAAATCGGCATGGCTAGATCTGGAATCATATAATGCAGGTAACACACTTCCAACTCTTCTATTTACTCTAGACTTAAGTAAAATTAAGAGTGTTATGGATATAATTATAATTAGAACAAGTCTGCAAGCCTGGCAGGCAATAAGAAAGTTAGAGGGTCGTTCAAAAACACTGTCTTCCCTGGCCCCAATACAATGTAACATTGATTTTGCTCCGGCCTGTTCAGATGGAGGTTTTAAGATTTGGAAAGATAGGGGGATCTTAACCCTGGGGCATTTATTTGATAAAGGAGTGATGCTTACATTCAAACTATTTCAGCAGAAATGTGGTCTTCCCAGAAGTCACTTTTTCAGATTTTTACAAATTCGTAACTTTATTCTGAAGCAGTTACTTCTTTGACTGTCAGACCTCAAAGATAGAACACTCCTCGCAGAGGCAAGAAATCAGTTCTCGGTCAGGGATATGCTGAACTTAACCGTGCCAGTAACATGACTTCAGAATATTTACGACAAGTAGGGAATAATGACTTTAATCTTACAATAGATTAGACTCAATTTAGAATATTGCATCGTCTACAGATCACCCCCCAGCACAGGCACAGGACGAATCCCAGTTTGACACAAAAGTGCACAAAATGCCAGGTGGGAAGTTATAGGCATCTGGTCATGTATCCATACTGAGGAATACTGGGGTAAAATTGTTGGTAAACTTAACATGATTTTTAACGTCCACCTTGATGCTGAACCAAAGGTTTTGCTGATCAGTTTAGCCAGTCCTCATATTAAAGGCTCGCATCAAAGTAGGCTGCTCAGTATTCTTACATTTGCTGCACGGAAAAATATATTGCTCAGATGGGTTGATAATATACCACCTACAACTGGGGGATGGCATAAACTGATATTTGAGCTAATACCAATGGAATATTTAACCCACAGATTTAAATGTGGTTAAAAAAAAATTGGTGTTTTTTTTTTAAGACTTGGACAACCCTTGTTTAAGTATGCTGGTAAAAGACATATTGTATTACAGAAAATGATAGATTGCAGTATTGAAAATTGGCAAAATGCCATTTTTGGATCATAAAGTGATGTTTATCTGTCGACTGAGTTCTTTTTTCCCCCTCTTTCTCTCCAGATGTTTAATTGTTGCATCACTGTCGACCTGTAATGGACTGAGCATTTCCTTATACATGCATAGATGCCATGATATTTTCCCATTTATACTTCACAACATATTTACGTGATGGTGTGCAGTAATCCCTTTGAATATGTTGTGTGCTATGTATATCCGGTGTCAAAGATCTAAGTCAGTTTAGGTTTAGTTCTTGTGGCCATTGTGTATTATTGTTGAATTTGTCTGTGTTTGTGTGAAAAGCATAATAAAATTAGAAAAATGTTGTGGAGTCTGTGTCAGTGGGGCTTTGTTGATAAGGCCAGCTGCAGATGGGAAGTAACTGTTATTGTGGCGGGAGGTTTTGGTCCTGATGGACCGCAAAGGGAGTGTCTGAAACTGTTACAACTTGATTGTAATACATGATTTTGTCCATTTTGATCTGTAATAATCACATGTTACTCACTAAGTCAATTGCTGATATCTGAGAACATGGTGATATCACCAAAAACAAGTTATACTACAAGCAGTGGCGGCCTTAAGCATCTGGGGGCCCCTTTCAAGAGCTAATGTGGGACCCTTCTTCTCCCTTCTCGGCAACTACTATTATGCATTGACTAGTACTATGTGTTATGTATCAGCTGACAGCTAAAAACAGCTTGAACAATTCCCGCAAATTAAATTAATAACAAAAGCAATGCCATATTTAGCTTGGGAATGTGTGTCTGAAACTACTGGTAGTTTACAATGAATTGCGTTTTGCGCTCTTTCAGCACCATGAATAGCTCACTACAGGCCTGGAGAGTGAAAAGGAGAGTGAGAGACAGAGTGGGAGCAAGCGAAGCGGGAGAGAGAAATTACGATTGCTGGAAAAAGATTATTACTAATAATATTATTACTAACTTTTTTTCTGCTAAAATCTGTTAAAAGACTCACCATTGATTCAATCTGATGTAGTCCTGTCTAGAACTTCATCCTCTTATGCTGAAGTGCTGAGAATGATCTAATAAGTTCATCTTTGTACAGCGAGTAAGTCAGTAAGTAAAGTTTATTTAGTATAGCACCTTTCACAGAGCAAGCTCACAAGGCCACAAGTACTTCACAAGAGTAAAATTATTTAAAAATAAGACCATAAAAACAGTGAAAGAAACAACAATAAACCATGAGCAATAGCACCATAAAAACAATAAAAAAGAATAAAACAATAAAAAATAAGCAACAACAGACCTTAAAAACACACAGCAAACCTTAGGCAGCACGAGGCGAGACAAAGGCCTGTCTTCAGTTGCTTTTTAAAGGCGTCAACAGAGACCACAGAATGTAACTCTATAGGAACACCGTTCCACAGTGTCGGAGCCATACTTCAAACACACAATCACCTTTTGTTTTCAGTCGAGCGCGAGGTAAGCACCAGTAAGCCCTGATCAGAAGATCTAAGTGACCTACTGGTGATATAAGGGTGGAGCAAATGAATGAGAAAATTAATCCTGAACCTGATGGGAAGCCAACATAAAGAAGATAAGATGGGTGTGATGTGAGTCGTCCTGCTGGACCTGGTCAACAGCCTTGCAGCAGCGTTCTGGACCATTTGTAGACAGTCCAGGGATGACTTGCTGAGGTAGGGGACCTAAAATTGAATCTTGCGGTACACTACAGGTAATGTTGTAGAGGATGAGTAGTTAACTATGGTGACTGCGTAGGTTCTTTCTATATCAGAATCAGAATCAGAAATACTTTATTGATCCCCAAGGGGAAACTCTTTTGTTACAGCAGCTCACTATCACGTCAGTGCACACAGGAATCGAAGTACTAAGCAAAAAAAATATATATAATAAATACCAAGTAGGTATAAGTATAAAATAAAATAAGTGTGAAGTACAAAGTGGGTTTACCGGTTGATGATAATAATATGTTATAAGGTAATAGTGGTAAAAGGTAAGATTAAAACCAACCAAGTGCAGTGTCCTTGATGCCAACCAAGGTTTTAAGACAGTCAATTAAAATGGCATAATCTACTGTGTCAAAAGCTGTACTTAGGTTTAAAATAATTAAAACTGCACTCTTCCTCGGCTGCTAAAAGGCGGTCATTGAGAAGTTTCAGTCAAGTTTTAAAGATCTACATAGCACTGAAACTGCCCTTCTCAAGGTAATCAAAGATGTTATTACGACACATAAAAGCTAAAAGTTGGGTTGAAACCACTTTTTCTAAAACTTTTGATTAAAACGGAAGTTTAAAAATTGTTCTAAAATTGTTAAGAACTGAAGGGTCAAGGTTAGGTTTCTTTAGAAGAGATTGGACTTGTTGGGATTTACAATGGTTAAAGGGGGGCACCCACTTATGTAGGTGTGATCAATTAATTGTGGCTATCAGAATTATCAAAGATAATCATAAATAACTTTAATTAATAAAGTCCTCGGGGCACCACTCTTCTTAAAGAAGAGAAATGACAGCCAATTCATTGATTGAGTCTCATAAAATACACTAAACTATCAATTTGGAAATCAGATTAATTATGAAAATTAATAACTATAACCAGAATTACCACCAACATAGAAGAGTTGGAGTTCAACATAGAAGAGGTTGGCAAATTACTCACTCTTGTGCAACATTAAAGAAGCCAGCATAATTATATACAAGCATTTATTTAAAAAAATTAACAATGCAAAAACACACAATATGAAGACTAACTCTAAACACTAAACTAAGCTGTATGTGTGTGTGTGTGTGTGTGTGTGTGTGTGTGTGTGTGTGTGCACGCGCAGATCTGGGTGCGCACCAAAAGGAATGTGTGTATGTTTCTTTGTTCTGCCTCTGTATGTCTCACGTGCATGGGCAGTGGGAATAATATCCAGGCTGCACGTGGTTGATTTAATGTGGGATATGATTTCAGATCAAAAGGACAGCGTGGTTATGGTTAGGGTTATGGTTAAAAATTGCTAAAATAACTAAGAATGTCCCTACTGGCATGTAAAACACAGTTGAGGGGGGGATTTGTTGACTTATATCCTTGACTCTATTTGTAAAAAATGTTGGAGGGGGTGATGACCAAGTTTGTTACTTTTAATACTTTTTGATTTGCTAAAATTAAATTAGAGAAGAAGGATGCTCTTGCTTTTTTAGTTTTTCATTGCATCTTTCCAAAGCTCATAAAAAACAACCTGTTTTTCCATTTTCATTCCTTTCTCCTACAGTCTCTCTTTAATTCCTGGGTGGATTCATGTAGCCAGGGCTGGGGTGTTCTATTTGACTTTTTGTCTTTGTAGGGGCCAGGATAGTCTGGCAGGTGTCATTAAAAAGGGATACCAGCTCCTCTGTGTTCAACTGTGGATTAAAGGCAGTTAAAGAAGCAGCAATAAAATGCTCAGAAAAGTTGCTAGCAGACATAGAGTTAAATACCCGGCAGCGGACGGGTGTACTGTGATTAATGGGTAGTTGGGCTAAAACCACACTGAATAAAACTGCCTTATGATCAGACACACAGACATCCTTTGTCTCAAAGTTGTCAGGGTTGAAACCACTGTACAGAACCAAGTCAAGGGTCTGGCCCTTCGCATGTGTGGGTTCTTGTATTGCCTGAGTTAGGTTAAAAGATTCAAAAATATCCATAAAATCAGTGACAAAAATCTGAGAAGAGCAGCAGACAATAAAATCGCCTAAAATAAGAATTTTGTCATACTTTGATATAAAATGGGATAATAGCTCAGCAAACTCTTGGATGAAAACATTGTTTGGTCTGGGCAGTCTGTAGATAATTAAAATGATCACGGGAATTTTAGAGTTTACCATAAAACCAAGATGTTCAAATGATGTAAAACTACCATGTAAAATGGGAGTGCATTTAAAAACGTTCCTGTAAATAACAGCAACCCCCCCTCCCCTGCCTGACATCCGGGGTTGATGGAGGTGTGTAAAATCAGGTGGGGTTGCTTCAGAATCAGAATCAGAATCCAAAATACTTTATTGATCCCCAAGGGGAAACTCTTTGGTTACAGCTGCTCACTATCACGTCAGTGCACACAGGAATAGAAGTACTAAGCAAATGAAAATATAACACACTATAATACAGCTACGATAAATTAAGTACAAAGTGGATATAAGTATAAAAGCTAAAATAAGTGTAAGTACAAAAGTGGATTTACAGGTTGATAAGTATGTATGGTATAATACAATGTAATAATATAAGTATAAGTATAAGTCAATAATAAGTACTGTCAAGTTAAATGTAGCAGATTAACCAGATTATTAGATGGTGTATATTGCACAGCAGTAATATAAGTATGAATAAATATCAATAAATAGGGGATATTAAACAGAAAACAGAGTATATTGCACAGGAGTATTAAACAGAGAATATTATTGCAGTGATGTTAAAGGGAGGAGTATAAGAGTTTGATGGCCACAGGCAGGAATGACTTCCTGTGGCGCTCTGTGGTGCATTTTGGGGGGATGAGTCTTTTGCTGAAGGTACTCCTTTTTTTGACCAGCACATAATGGAGTGGGTGGGAGACATTGTCCAACATGGCATGTCATTTGGCCAGTATCCTCCTCTCTGACACCACCGACAGAGAGTCCAGCTTCACCCCCACAATGTCACTGGCCATACGGATCAGTTTGTTGAGTCTGTTAGCGTCCGCTACCCTCAGCCTGCTGCCCCAGCATGCAACTGCATACAAGATAGCACTGGCCACCACAGACTCATAAAACATCTTCAGCATTGTCCGGCAGATGTTGAAGGACCTCAGCCTCCTCAGGAAATAGAGGTGGCTCTGGCCCTTCCTGTAAACAGCTTGAGTGTTCTTACCCCAGTCCAGTTTATTGTCCATGTGTACTCCCAGGTACTTAAGACGGTGTAGTCCCTCATTCGTCCAGGAGTGTTCTATCGTAGAAAAGGTTTCAGTCGTAGTCATCTAGACACTGTTTTCAGAATCAAGACGTTTCGGCTCCCATCTGGAAGTCATTCTCAATTGTGAAAAAAAAGGTACTTGTAATCCTCTACAATGTCCACACTGATCACCTGGATGGAAACCGGGGTCACTGGTGCCTTGGCCCTTTGTAGATCTACAACCAGCTCCTTAGACTTTGTCACATTGAGCTGCAGATGGTTCTACTCACACCATGAGACAAAGTTACCCACCACAGCCCTGTACTCAGTCTCATCGCCACCGCTGATACATCCCACCACAGCAGAGTCATCAGAAAACTTCTGAAGGTGGCAGAACTCTGTGTGGTAGCTAAAGTTAATGTTGAGTCAGTGTGTACATATGCAAAGACAATGTCGGACTCCGTAGTTTTCTCTGGGCCCCTGCCAAACCTGACCAGTGATGACATGTTTAGCCGCATGTCTTCATTCTGCCGCTGGCTGTCGAGGTGGTGTCCAGCAAACAATGTGGGCTTTGTAGATAATTGGCAGACTTTTTGGGGAAGATCTGGTCTGATTAGGAGAGACGGCATTCATCCCACTTTGGATGGAGCAGCTCTCATAGCCAGAAATTTGGCCAAGTTTATTAGTGGACCAAAACCATGACAACTCAGAGTTGAGACCAGGAGGCAGAGTTGCAGTCCTACACGCTTCTCTGCGCTTCCAGAGCAGTTACCCACCCAAAACTCCTTAGTGACGATGTCTGCCCCCCGACCACTTACATTATTAAAATCTAAAGTTAACTGAATAGGAGTTTTACATAAAAAACAAAAACGCAGAAATAGCACAACAAAATAGGAGAATTAAATGTGGACTCTTCAACATCAGATCTCTGTCATCTAAAGCTGTACTAGTGAACAATTTAATATCAGAGTACCATATTGACTTATTTTGTCTTACTGAAACCTGGCTGGGTCATGAAGAATATGTTAGCCTAAATGAATCCACTCTGCCCAGTCATTTTAATACTCACGTTCCTCGAGGCACTGGCCGAGGAGGTGGAGTTGCAGCCATCTTCGACTCAAGCCTATTAATCAACCCTAAACATAAACTAAATTATAACTCATTCGATAGCCTTGTTTTTAGTCTTTCACACCCAACCTGGAAAACACGACAGCCAATTCTATTTGTTATAGTGTACCTTGCTCCTGGCCCTTATTCTGAATTTTTATCTGACTTTTTTCAAGTTTAGTCCTAAAAACAGATAAAATAATTATTGTAGGTGATTTCAATATTCATGTGGATGTTGAAAATGATAGCCTTAGCACTGCGTTTATCTCATTATTAGATTCGATTGGCTTTTGTCAGAGTGTACATGAAGCCACTCACTGTTTTGACCACATCCTCGACCTTGTTCTGGTATATGGCATTGAAATTGAACATTTAATAGTCTTTCCACATAATCCTTCTTTACCGGACCATTATTTAATAACTTTTGAAATGCTATTGCTGGACTACACGCCATTAGGCAAAAAATTCTTACTCTAGATGTCTATCTGATACTACTGTAGCTAAATGTAAGGACCAAAGATGCTGGACCAAAGAAAAAGGTCACTTTTGAGACACTATTTAGACATATTGTTCTGTTGTCTGATATTTTTCCCTGTTTTTCAGCACCACTAGGATAGATGTATTTAATTTCCTCTCACAAGTAAGGACCTTTGCTAGCTGCTGTATTGGACAGGTCAAGTTCAGTAATTGCTCAGATGTCAGCGAAGGGCCCACTAGTGGTGGTTGAAGCGGCGTCCAGTGTGCCATCTTTGAATGAAGTAACCACAGCTCGCCAGTTGCCACAAAATATATATATATATTTTTTTTTTAAGTGGGTGAATCTTTCAATTCTTGCATGTCAATCAGGGTCCCTTTGGGAGAGTGGAGCCAGTTTCAATTAAAACAGGTGAAACATAGCTATGGCTGCCAGTGACTACAACTATACTACTATTAAATCTATCTGCTGATTGTGAATTGTCAAGAAAGCAATCTCATAAGCGATCTGTATAAGCAATGCATAGATTTATGCAAGCATGCAGAATGGCAGGCTATAACATTTTTATTAAGACCCAAGTTGTAATAGACTGAATTTTTTTATGAGTGGGAAAGGCTCTAAAACTGAACAAAAGGATCCTTTTTTGCTGCTGGAATAGCCTCTAAAATGTTCATACCAAAATAAAATACAGTAGAAACATAAGCCAATATATATAAGCCCAAATAACGTAGTCTAATTTTACAACAGAAACCTTTCATGTCACAAATTATGTGCACACATCCCAGCTAGTGAGCATTTTCCTCAGTTCTCACCATTAATAAATACAAATACATTTTTGTTTGAGTACTGGAGTGAACCTACCAGTTAAGTTGTGAATCATTTCAAAGGTTATGTAACCATTGTTCCTACGGTGGCAGGTTTACATACATTAGTCAACTATAACTAACCACACGATCAAATGTTAAAAATGCTACATACGATATTCACTGCCACTAGATGTCGCACTAGAGCATCAGCATCTCAGACCAAAACAAATGGGCACTACAGCCTACCAGACTCCATTGACAAAAACAGTAACTTTACCTCGCAGATCTTTGTAAAACACACTTCATTCAAACTGGACAGAAACAAAATAAAACACCACTCCACCCCTGCTGTCTGGCTTCGTCAAAAAAATATTCTGACATTTCAGACATAATAAAATGTATTTTTTTAAAAGTATATCGTAGAAAAGATTTCAGTCGTAGTCATCTGGACACTGTTTTCAGAATCAAGACGTTTCGGCTCCCATCCGGAAGTCATTCTCAATTGTGAAAATATGGAACGAGAACTCAGAAATTTAAGCTACTCTGTGTTACATAAGCCCTGCCCTCAGGAAGGAGTCTACCTGAGTATCTGTTGATTACTCTGCCTAGTTTCACCTGAAACTGACCTAATTGTTTCCATGATGGCCCAGTAATCAGTAATCAGGCCTATTGTTTTCTGGCTGCACCTCCCTCATCACTGTTAAGTACCTGATTAGCATATGATTGGCGTGACCAAGGTGCTAATACATTGTGGTAAACTTGAAGAACTGTGGCAGATTGAATCTCAGACCACCATTTCTGTTCAAAGAAGGGTTTTCTTTTTTCACAAAAATGGCTTCCTTGACACCCCGTTCAAACCAACTCTTCTCTCTACTTAGAATCTTCACCTCACTGTCCTCAAATGTGTGGTTTGTAGCTTTTAGATGCAAATGCACGGCGCTCTGCAATCCTGAGTTAGCGTATCGTCTGTGCTGATAGTCTTTTGTGAAGTGGCTGTTTACTCTCACCTATGTACCGTTCTTTGCAGTTTTCCTCACTGCATTGAATTGAGTAAACTACATTGCTCTGTTTTTGTGTGGGCATCTTGTCCTTAGGGTGAACGAGTTTCTGTCTTAAAGTGTTGCCTGGTTTAAAGAAAACAGGAACATCGTGCTGTCTAAAGATCCTTTGTAGTTTTTCAGACAGTCCAGATACATAAGGAATGGAGACACCGTTCCTTCTTGGTTCTGTTCCCCTTTTGTCCTGTTTTTTGGCTCTTTTAACTTTGTTGATAGCCCAAGTAGGATAACCACAGGCTGAGAGTGCACTCTGGACATGCCTTTCCTCTTTCTTCTTACCCTCTGAGCCGGTGGGCACTTCTTGGGCTCTATGTTGTAATGTCCGGATTACACCCAGCTTGTGCTGTAATGGATGGTGTGAGTCAAAGAGCAAGTATTGATCCGTATGTGTTGGTTTCCTGTACACTTCTATCTGGAGCTTTCTGTCCTTTCCTCTGAGTGTAGAACAATCAAGAAAGGCCAGGCGGTTCTCTTTGGCATCCTCTCGTGTGAACTTGATGTTGGGGTCCACAGTATTGATATGCTCTGAGAACGCTTCCAAGTCTTGTTTCTTGATTTTCACAAAGGTGTCATCCACGTAGCGGTACCAATGACTTGGTGGTGTGCCCGGGAACGAGGATAATGCCTTCTTCTCAAACTGTTCCATGTACAGGTTGGCCACGATGGGAGAGACCGGCTGTGCTATGGGCTCTCCGGTCTGTGCCGGGTATGTGGTGTGAAACTGTCAAATTAAGCAATGGTTCCTAACAAACTTAAAAGACACCTGACAACAACTCATCCATCACTGGCCAGCAAGGACGCAGAGTATTTTATTTGTTTGAAAAGTCAACATAAACGTAGTATACATAAATGTAGTGCCAAGGGTTTCATCAGCAGGGTCAGAGCGCAAAACTTGAACATGCAAACCTCTCACTGCTTCCTTCACAGGGAGGAACTGGTTGCAAAGACACTACCGAAAGAACTTTCAGATGTACTGGGAGAGCGGTGGACATTGTTAACTTCATCAAGGTGTGGCCATTAAAGACCTGTCTGTTTTTGATTCTATACAAACATACAAATGGTGCATGAAACTTACATACTTGTCTGACATTTTTTAAGCATCTCAATGAAAATAACACTAAAATGCAAGGCAAAGAAGAAAATCTTCTCACCTCCTCTAACAAATTCCGTGGCTTCAGATCTAAGCTCACACTCTGAATGTTCACTGCACAAGGGAAACATCTCAAGCCTGCCCTGTTACACAAAGGAGCATCAAACACTGTCACACTATCTCTCAGCATCTGAAAATTCTTGAGGAGAGATTTAGCCATTATTTTCCAATGTAGTCTTTTGTGCAGTTTGACTGGGTCCGTGACCCTTGGAGTTCATGTGCACTGGAAAGTTCAAAAGACTTACCACTGCTGGTACAGAGTAACTGGCAGAGATCAGGGAAGATCACACATTAAAAATGAAATTTCAAGATACGGCTTTGGACATGTTTTGGATATCATTGTAGAAGGAGTACCCAATAGTTTCAAGTAGCGCCATTGCAATTTTGCTACCCTTCTCCGCAACGCAGTTGTGTGCTTACTTACATCAAGAACAAGTACAGGGAGTGACTGAGGGCTGTGGACCAGGACCTCCGTGTCTGCCTCTCATCCATCCCTGCCAGAATAGGGTGGTTGTGTGCATTGTCCCAGGCTCAGGTTTCTCATTGATAATAAGTCACATTTACTATGTGTAACATTTGCTAATTTGGACTAAAATGATTAGTATATGAGTAGCTTGTTAGTTGCATGTTGGAAACCAGTGGAAATACACTACTATCCACTGGATATCTGGCAGTTTGATGACAGCCTGTCAGCATCCAATAGGTTTAATACTGGAATGCCAAACGGATACAACAGCTTGCGGTTTTATTTCTTTTTAATGAGCAAGATGGTGAACAAGCTACATTTGTACAAGTGGTGTGGAAAAGATCCCTCTTATCTAGCATTCCCTCTTTTATATTAATGAATCGTTTGATTATCTCCAGTTATGATACCATCACTTCTATTATCTTAATCCATTGGTGGTCCATGGACTGCCCCACTATACGCCACACTGTTTACAATTAAGAATCTGATATAATCTCATTCAAACTTGTGAGAACATGGGCAAGGAGAGGTGTGGGTGAAATTCCTGAGGCCTAAACTGCTCCATTCTCAACAAGGCTTTTTTTCCCAGCAGGATAAATGTGCAGCAAAATGGACATTTGATTTACTGCTATTGATTAAAGGATGATATACCAAATAGATGTGACTGTAAACAAATTATTATGGTGTCACAAGGAGTTATGGATTCTTGCATCAGATTATTTAAACCCCTAAAAGGTTGAAATGATGATTATGATAAATCGTGCTTAGCTGGATAGATAATCTATTCTTAATTATGATGAAAGTGAATATGTTTGGGAGGCATTACACACTGACCTGTGGCCTTATGAGATGCTATTAATGGAGGGAGAGGAAGCAAGAATGAAAACGGAAAACAGGTCGACAGCCTTTCAAACATTTTTAGATGTGATGGGCCGTGATCCACAGAGAGCAGTCTCTGCCCACAGCTGAAAAATGGAAATGCTGAGGATTAGTTGTGCCCCTGTGGACTACACCATCCAATTCAGTGTGATCATACATGTATTTGTGTGGGATAATTGTTATGCGATCAGTGTGTTGCAGCCTATAAAGCACCCAAACACCGACCAACAAAATGCCACTTGTATGCCACAACTGCATTATTCTTGTTTGCATTAAGATGAAATCACTAATCTAAGTATTAATAAAAAATCACAAGCAACCCAGTGGTGATGTTTTTGTGTTTTTACCAGCACAGTCAGTATCACTTGTCATATTTTATTTATAAAATATTCAAAATCCGATTTTTGGATTTTGACCCTGTTTTATGTAGTTCAATCCACTGCCCGGGAAGTGGTGAAATAACCTGAGGAAATTAATGTGTTGGACTCCATCGCGTAATCTCTGACCCATACGAAGAAAGAATCAATTTGCTAATTTATTTAGTCTTAGCAGTCCAACCATATCAGATTTATTCAAAGATTCCAGATTCAAAGGCTTTGTTCAGTTACACTGTACAATAAAATTATTAGCATGCTGTCCTCTCTGATTGCCAGGAGAAAAAATTTAAAAGTAAAAAAGAAGAAAAGAAACTTAAATTAGGAGAATACACACAGATGGAAGTACTTATAGAAGTATAACAAGTAAGAATAAAAATCTGTACCGTAACTCAGGTGTGCAACAGTAATATGAGTTGAAAAGTACATTTAGATGTGTGATACAATAGGGTGGATGTGCAATATTAGCAGTGAAGTGGGCAGACAAGATCAGATGTTCAGCTAAATCTTTCAGATATGGCAGCATTTTAGAAACATATTTAGTGCGTGTGTGTCTGTTTGTGTTATGTAGGTGTATGTGTGTGAAGGGGGGATAGCATGACTGAAGGCTAGATAGGGGGTAGTTTTATGGTGGTGTAGGGGACCTGGAGGCAGTGGAGTGGAGCTGTTAACCAGCTGGAAACTCCAAGGGAATGCAACAACCTGCAGCAGCCCCTTAAGACAGTCGAAGGCATCAGTAGTCTACTTTTTGGCAGCTTTGTTAGCTTGTGTGCTGTAAGAGGGTAATCAGTGAGCAAGTAACATGACTGTCCTTGTAAAGTGAGTAAAACTACAGGAAAGGAAGAGACATGGTAAAGCTTGTTAATCAATAAGCTGCGTGTTTAAAGAGCAACTTAACAGCAGCTGTAAATCTGTTTAGCGTCTCACCTTCCTGCAGAGATGTAGGAGTGTCCTCCAGGGTGTCAGTACACCACAACATCACTGTTGGGTGTGCTTACAGGTGCAACAGAGCACACTTCTACACACTTGAAACTTGAGAGGGCAGTGAAACCCATAAGCCCATAAAATCTGGAATCTGGGGACCTTCACTCACTCTTATGCTGAAAAAGATTATACTCTAAATTTTCACAATATCATAAGGGGAAATTACAATTTACAATTACTGTCTTTAACACAGAGCCAAATGTCAAATGTACCTGAAGTTTCTGTGTGAAGCTCCGTGTGTGAGATCTATATAATAAACATCACAAATGATGAGAAAAAGAAGTAAAAGAAGTTAAATCTCAGAGGTTAATTTCTGAACTGAACACACACACACACACACACACACACACACACACACACACACACACACACACAGACATAGAGGAGTCAGAGAAGGTCAAGAGGTCAACTCTTGATTTCACACAGGAAACCTATAGAGGATACATGGATATTAAACTGAGACACATAAACTGAGAGCAGGAAGACATCTGACATCTGACAATGCGAAATGGCTCAAGCAACCGGTAAATTACTAATATCTTTAAAACTATATTTTATGCGTTTAAACCTTTAGGCAAAAACAGAGTTTTTCATTCTTTGCAGTGACTCTAAATAGATTTGTTTTACAGTACATTGTGAGACTATTCAATCAGGTTTATTTCTGCCTTATAAATGTAATTATTACCCAGCAGGGAACACATGTACCTTCCTTTTCTCTCATTTTACATCATATGCAAACACGGAAGGTTTTGTACGTGTGAAATTAAAGAGGTTGTGCTTTAAAATTGCAATTTCTACAAAGTTGGTTCTCATAAGGTATTTTTAACTCTCTGGTTGTTATAAGCTATTAATGCCGGTGGTTTGTGTTATATCTCTTCTGTGTTTCTCATAAGTATTATTTATGGTGTATATATATAAAGGTGAATTTCTAGGGTTTTTACATTTGTTATTCTCGTCAGTCTCTCAAAGTAAAAACTGCTGTTTCCGGGTTGCCCTTGTTGTGACACACACACACACACACACGTTTATGAGGTCTGTCTGTCTGTTTACATACCTGCCTTATGGGGACAGTTGTGTTCATGAGGACAGTTGTGTTTATGAGGTCTGTCCGTTTATGAAGTTAATGTTTCTCTTTGTTTCTCTCTCTCTTTTTTGTCTCCAGCAAACAGACCCAGGTCCAGACCGTCCAGGTGCCGTCAGGGTTGCAGGGCCTTTTGGCTCATGTACATCACGTGTACACCATGACAATTTGTAAATGTGATTTGTAAATGAAATTTGAATGAAAACGACAGCCACTACATCTAACAGCTCTGAACAGCCAGTAGAGCCTCTCCTTGCTTTAAATCAAGCTCTAACTAACCTTGACCAGTCAGAGAATGAATCATCACTAGACGAAACAATCAGAATAAATAATGCCCAGCTTGAACAAAGCCCTGCTTTATCAGACCCTCATACACCCACAAACCATATCGATCTCAGCATACCCAGTCCTCCTGTGCACCACGGAGGTGCTCGTATTTCACCACACCCAAGTGTTTTCCAGTGAAGTCGATTTGTTGTTAAACTTCCCACCCCCGCATAACTCAGGTGGAATAGTGGACTACGGTGTATATTACAACGCAACTTTGCGATCGTTGCACTGTATGCTTTGACTCTGGTTGTACAGGGAGACTGTGTCAACCTGTTGTGTGTGACTAATGCAACAGAACGTTCTTTCTGTTTGACCAAACACAAAGAACCTACAGAGAGATTGAGAGGTCAAACATACGCCAGCCCTTGTGCGTTGTACAAAAAATTTACCAAATGTGCAAGGCTGTACTACTGTGCCATGAACAGTAATAGTAAACAACACAAGTGTCAGACTGTGAAATGTAAAATTTGTGGTGAGAAATTGATCTCTGACTCTGAGACAGAGGTTCATCAGTGCTATATCCAAACGTTACCCCCCTGAAACAAAACACAATGAAAAAGTGGTGAAAAACGGTGTTCACGTTCCATTTTTAGTGTGTACACGAACCTTAGATGGTAAAACATGGAGCTCTCAGGGCAGAGATTGTCCCAAAGAGTTTCTACTACATTTCAGGCGACCTCTGTACAAAAATGCAGTGTTTTTAGCACGCAATGCCTCAGTTTTTGACAGCTATCTCCTTATCAAAGCCAGGGTCGAACTGGGTTTAAAACCCACTTTAATTATGCAAGGGTCAAAAGTAATTTGTGTTACCGATATCAATTACAAACAAAGATACATTGACTCTTTGTCCTTTCTTACCATGCCCAAAGCGTTAGGCTTCAATGATAATATCAAGGAGTACTTTCCTCACGGTTTCAGCTCAGAGACCCATTTGAGTTACGCAGGTGAGTACCCACCCCCTCAGTCTTATGGTATTGAGACCATTACAACGGAGCAACTAAAAGACTTTTACAGCTGGTACGAGATGGTGCGGCACGGCACATTCAACTTCATTGTCAAAACAATGTAGACATTCTCGCTGAGGGTTGCATGCTGTTCAGAAAACAGTATGTCAATGAAACCGCTGTTGATTCCTTTAGCCGAGCAACCATCGCGTCGGCATGCATGAAAGTGTTTCTTACAAACTTTCTACCACCAAAAACTTTAGCAATCCCCTCTCCAGACAACTACAGGCGTCATTTCAAAACATTTTCAAACACCAGTATCCAGTGGTTAGAGTGGTTGTCACACACCCATGACATCCTTATCCAACATGCAGGCGATTCTTTGTAGACAGGATTGTTGAGATCGCTGGGGTGAATATGTCTGTGAGTTTCTAGGATGTTTCTATCACGGCTGTTCAATTTGCTATCAAACGCACGACACCTGTCCTCTGACGGGCCGTTCCTTCAGAGAGTTGCAGGCAAGCTGTGAGAAGAAATTACATCAGTTAGAAGCCATGCACAAGGTAAAACTCATCATGATATGTGAGCATATGTGGATAATGTTGAAGAAATCTCATCAGGGGTTGAAGGAGTTTCTCACCCCGCAAAGCTTTGTACGGAGGGCGTACCTCTGCTATAAAGCTGAGACACACCGCTGCGTCGAACAAGACAATCTCTTATGTAGATATGACATCTCTCTATCCTTACTGTAACACCAACTTCCTCTATCCTCTCGTACACCCTGAAATAATCTATAAAGATTTCCAAGAACCTCAAAGCTACTTTGGGCTAATCAGGGCAAGGGTCTACCCGCTGAGAGAGTTGTACTTTCCAGTCCTGCCCTATAGAACGACGGGGGCTAAGCTTGTGTTTACCCTTTGTCAAGAATGAACTCAATTTGCAGGAGGGTCCATGTTGGAATAGCAATGATGACAGGGTGTTGACCGGTGTCTGGGTCACTCCTGAATTTAACAAGGCTTTGGAGATGGGCTATCGGATAGCTGAAATAACTGAGGTATGGCACTTAAAAAAGGAAGCTTCGGGTTACCCATCCGACGCTGTAGATTAGTACATCAGTGACTATCATGCAAACCAAGGGATTTTGCTGGAGGCTGATAAAATCAAACCAAACCCTGCTAAAAGGCAAGTGTCTAAATTATGTCTGAACTCCTTTTGGGGTAAGTTCGCACGGAGATGCAACCAAACACATACCAAACTAGTCACAGACCCAGAAGAATTCTTTAACCTCATGTTTTCTGAAAAATGTAAAGTCAAGTACTTCTCCTTCGTCAATGACAAAGTGGCTTTGGTACAGTGGTCTTACGGAGACCGTTGTATCCCGCCCCCAAACAAGGTAGATAACATTTTTATAGCCGCTTTCACCACAGCCTACGGGCATCTGATGTTGGACAGTTACAGTGGTGTGAAAAAGTGTTTGCCCCCTTCCTGATTTCTTATTTTTTTACACTTAAATGTTTCAGATCATCAAACAAATTTAAATATTAGTCAAAGATAACACAAGTAAACACAAAATGCAGTTTTTAAATGAAGGTTGTTATTATTAAGGGGAAACAAGATCCAAACCTACATGGCCCTGTGTGAAATAGTGATTGCCCCCTAAACCTAATAACCGGTTGGGCCACCCTTAGCAGCAACAACTGCAATCAAGCGTTTGTGATAACTTGCAATTAGTTTTTTACAGCGCTGTGGAGGAATTTTGGCCCACTGATCTTTGCCGAACTGTTGTAATTCAGCCACATTGGAGGGTTTTCGAGCATGAACTGCCTTTTTAAGGTCATGCCACAGCATCTCAATGACTAGGCCACTCCAATTTGTTCTTCTAATTGTAAATTATTTCTCATACTTTTGATTCTATTGATTTCAATTCAATTTTATTTATAAAGCACCAATTCATAACAGAAGTTATGTCATTGCTCCTATAGAGCTGGTCTAGACCATACTCTTTTTTATTATTTGTATTATTTACAGAGACCCAACAAATCCCACCATGAGCAAGCATTTGGCGACAGTGGCAAGGAAAAACTTCCTTTTAACAGGCAGAAACTTTGGACAGAACCAGACTCAATGGTGGCCGGCCATCCGCCGCTGCCGTGTTAGGTTTGGAGAGAGCGAGCGAGAGAGGTTTTGGGGGAAGGGGGTGGGGGGAGGGAAGCACAATGCAAATACCATCTAGAATTTTTAAATAGTAATATTGTAATGGTAGTGGTGACATTAATATTAATAAATTAATAATAATAGGAATGACAGCTATAGGAATAATAATGACAGTATTGGTAACAGAGCCAATAACAACAACTGTAGTAGCAGTTGTCGAGCAGGAACAAAGGGGCAGCAAGTGGCCCACAACCACAGATCCAGTCTCTGCAGCTCCGGAGGCAGAAATACCAGCTGAAAGCAACAGAAGGAGAGAGGAGAGAAACGAGAAAGCATAAAACTACGGGAGAGAGAAGATGTCGAGTTAGTAACATGCAGTAATGGTACTATGAGTTCTTTAAGATATGATGGTACCTCACTGTTAAGAGCTTTGTAGGTGAGGAGAAGGATTTTAAAATATATTCTGGATTTTACAGGGGGCCAGTGCAGAGAAGCTAATACTGGAGAAATATGATCTCTTTTCCTAGTTATTGACAGTACACGTGTCGCAGCATTCTGGATCAACTGGAGAGTTTTAAGAGACTTATTTGGGCAGCCTGATAATAAGGAATTCCAATAGTCCAACCTAGAAATAAAAAATGTATGCACTAGTTGTTTTAGCATTATTTTGAGACAGGATGTGCCTGATTTTTGCAATGTTGCGTAGGTGAAAGAAGGCAGTCCTTGAAGTTTGTTACATGTGGGAGTTAAAGCATAAATCCTGATCAAAGAGAACTCCGGTTCCTTATGGCTTGTGCTGGAGACCAGGACTGTGCCATCCAGAGCAACTATGTCTTTAGATAATGTGTCTCGTGGTGTTTGGGGCCAAGTACAATAACTTCAGTTTAACATCAGAAAATTGCAGGTCATCCAGGTCTTTATGTCCTTAAGGCATGCTTGAAGCTTAGCTTACTGGTTAGTTTCATCTGGCTTGATCGATAGATATAATTGGTTATCATCTGCATAACAATGAAAGTTTATGGAGTGTTTCCTAATAATATTGCCTAGAGGAAGCATATATAAGGTGAATAGAATTGGTCCAAGCATAGAACCTTGTTGAACTGCTTGACTAACTTTGGCGTGCACGGAGGACTCATCATTAATGTACAACCTGAGATTGATCTGATAGGATTTAAACCAGCTTAGTGCAATTCCTGTAGTGCCAATTACATGTTCCAGTCTCTGTAATAGGATGTGATGGTCAGTGGTGTCGAATACAGCACTAAGATCTAACAAGACAAGTACAGAGACAAGTCCATTGTCTGATGCAATTAAAAGGTCATTTGTAATTTTCACCAGTGCTGTCGCTGTGCTATGATGCACTCTAAATCCTGACTGAAAATCCTCGAATAAACTGTTATTTAGAAAGTCACACAACTGATTGGCGACTACTTTCTCAAGGATCTTAGACAGAAAGGGAAGGTTAGATATAGGTCTATAGTTGGCTGAAACCCCGGATCAAGAGTGGGTTTTTTAAGAAGAGGTTTAATTACAGCTACTTTAAAAGACTGTGGTACATAGCTTGTTAATAAAGACAGATTGATCATATCCAGTGAAGAAGTGCTAACTAAGGGTAAAATATCTTTAAGGGGGTCTAAGAGACAGGTTGATGGCTTAGATGAATTAATCGTTGAAGTTAGCTGAAGAAGGTTGATAGGAGCAAAGCAGTCAAAATATATATCAGGTTTTACAGCTGTTTCTAAGGTTCATGTGTTTGAAGATAAATCGGTACCGGCTGAGGGCAGAACGTGATAAACTTTTTCTCTAATATTTAAAAATTTAGTATTAAAGAAGCTCATGAAGTCGTTACTACTGAGGGCTATAGGACTACATTGCTTAATAGAGCTGTGATTCTGACTCTGTCACCTGAGCCTGGCTACAGTGCTGAAAAGAAACGTGGGGTTGTTTTTATTTTCCTCTATTAATGATGAGTAGTAAGCTGTTTTGGCATTAAGGAGGGCCTTCCTATATGTTTTAAGACTATCTTGCCAGACTAAACGAGATTCTTCCAGGTTGTTGGAACGCCATTTCCTTTCAAGTTTTTGCGATGTTTGCTTTATTTTGTGGGTTTTGGGATTATACCGTGAAGCTAACCTTCTTTATTTTATTATCTTCTTTGTTAGAAGGGTGATTCGCAGTGAGCCTGCAGCACAGTCAACAAGATGGTCAATTTGGGAGGGGCTGAAATTAGCATAGGAATCCTCTGTTATATTGAGACATAGCATAGAATTAAATGCAGATTGGATCGCTTCCTTAAATTTAGCTATAGCACTATTAGATAGACATCTAGAGTAGGAGTTGTTGCCTAATGGCGTGTAGTCCAGTAATAGGAGCTCAAAAGTTATTAAATAATGGTCTGATAATGAAGGATTCTGTGGAAAGACTAATAAATGTTCAATTTCAATGCCATATACCAGAACAAGATTGAGGGTGTGGTTAAAACAGTGAGTGGCTTCATATACACTCTGACAAAAGCCAATCGAATCTAATAATAAGATAAACACAGTATCATTTTCAACGTCCACATGACTATTGGAATCACCTACAATAAATACTTTAGCTGTTTTAAGGACTAAACTTGAGAAAAGCTCTGAGAATTCAGATAAAATTTCAGAATAAGGACCAGGAGCACAGTACACTATAACAAATATAATTTTCCAGGTTGTTAACGTTTGGTTTTATTAATTTAAGTGGTCGGGGGGCAGACACCGTCACTAAGGAATTTTGGGTGGGTAACTGCTCTGGAAGCGCAGAGAAGCGTGTAGGACTGCAACTCTGTCTCAACTCTGAGTTGTCATGGTGTGGAGGTGGGTATGGGTAGCTGTCAGCTGCAGAGGGAGAGGTGGTGGAGTGGCTCAGGTGAGCAGCATCAGGGAAAGGTAATGGGCACAACTGAAACTGATTAATTAATTATGCTCTCCCTAAATACAGTAGCATGCTGGACCTGGGAGAGCCCGAGCCACGACAGCCAGCCAGGGAGGCTGGAATGGCTGATGCTGGAGGAAAATATTGTGTTTGGAGAAAAAGAAACCAATAAAGAATATTGCCTTCAAGCTCACTCTCAGCGTGTGTCTCAGAGCCAAGTGAACTCACGGTAGCACGATCCCGCTACACATGGTTTAGGTCCACTAATAAAATCAGTCAGATTTCTCAATTTGAGAGCTGCTCCATCCAAAGTGGGATGAATGCCGTTTCTCCTAATCAGACCAGGTCTTCCCCCAAAACTCTGCCAATTATCTACAAAGCCCACATCGTTTGCTGGATTTAACTAAAATGATTTAATTATTTAATCATATTTAATTTACAGGGTTTTTTTTCCATTTACATGCCTGCTTCACTCCTGCTCGCCACGCCAGCTTCAAGCTCATTGGCTCCTGCTAACCACGCCTGCATCACACTCATTGATTCACACATAGCGCCACCCACATCCGGAGGAAGGGAGGGGTCAATATGTCAAAGGGGCGTGGTTTAATGTACGTTTAATCAAATGTCAAAGGCCACCATCCATCACCCATCAATTAAAAAGTGACAGAAAGTGATGCATTTCACTCTCTTATGTTATTTTGTTGGCAGCTAAACATATGTAGATATATGAGGAATATAAATTTACAAATAAACAGATACAGATAGTAGCTTTAAACCCCTAATAGGAGGCACAATCTCTGCAAAAAAAAATTAAATTTATTTTTGGTAATTGCAATTTTGACCAAATTAATAGACAAGCACATAACCTTTGAATCCTTAAAAAGTAAAAACAAAGACCAAGATACATATAAACCTTACGTTTGATCATCACTAGTTTTTGTGCTCTGAAAATGGACTGATAGGTATCAGTATTTAACCATATCATAGGAGAAACTGGCTCCTTATATGAAGGAGTTGAAGTTTGTTTCTCTTAGAACTAATGAACTGCTTCGACTGACCATCACAACTCTAATATTAAAAACTTATCTCAAAGTAATTTGTAACCTAATTACTAAAGCCTTTGTTACACTGATTGGGAGGATGCAGTGGCAACAATTTCAGAAATGACAAGCAATTCCATGTATGATGGATGGAGCAATCCTGAAAGACACAACTGCAAAACAACAGAGGAAAACACCAACCAAACGTCTCCACACTGAGAGAAAGAGAGAGAGCTGCAGAATAAATGCTGTTTGCAAATTATTGACGTCATTGTGTCAGCTTGGAATATGTGTGTGTGCAAATATACAGTTCATGTATACATCCTGAGTGGGTGTCTGTCTGTGTGACAGCTTTGACACATATTAGTGTGTATTTTGTCATTACACATTTGCACGTGTGTGTGCATCAGAGCATGAACGTGTGCTGAAATAATTTGTGGTCAACATCAAAGTGAGTCTTTATTTTTCTTATCTGTTGCCTACAGGTCTCTAATTATACATTCATGCCTTCCTGCACCAAGCAGCAGAGTTGGGAATTCAATTTTCTCTCTGCAGAGTAACACACACATTCCCATTGAGATGGAGAGGATGTGTTTGGGAAATAATAGAATCCATCGCTCCATTCTGTGCAAATTAGATCACAACTGTATGAAGAATGGCATTTCCTTGATGTGGAGAGATGCCACATGAGAAAGACCCTGTACCCTCAGAGGCGACACCTCGCTCAAAGGACAGCAACAAAACCAGAACAACAGCAACCTGATCGACTAAACCTGACAATAGCTCCAAGTTAAGGTGCTATGCACAGGGCATATTCACACACACAGAGAGCAGGTACTTATTTGAATAGAGTCAGTAAAATATGGCGGGCATTTTAATATATCTGATAGGAACTGTCTTCAAGATATAAAACATCCTTGAGGAGTCTCATCTTTAATCTTTGGTTGGAATCTTTAATCTCCCAACAAAACAGTACAGTGGAAAACTATGCAACATAGCATAAAATTTTTCTCCAGACAAAAAAGGTTTTTTCAACGACACTAAAAAAAAACAAAAAAAAACCAAATAAAAACAAACATATGTTATAAATTAAGTCAAGCAAGTAAGTGTTTTTTCTTCAACAAAGAAAAAAAGTTAATATTGTTTCCTACATTTATATAGGAAGCAAATAAATTATTATATGTTCAATGAGGTCTCAATAGAGACTTCATGAATTTTTAATAGACAATGTTGTATTCCCATCTATACTACAAAGCGCAAAGTGCTTTACTGCCTTATATTTGATGTTCAATTCTAGTGTATTTTAGGAGAAGATTGACTCTAAATGAAAACATATTAAATGTATTTTTATTACTCTATTTTAATTTTTTTACATGAAAAGTGGCAGTGCTCTATTCAGCTCTGAGGAGTGTCTGCAGTCTTCCTCTTACCCCAACAAACTTCACCAAGAAGACAGAATAGCATGTATGTAGCCTGAGAGGAGAAACCCACTGAAAAAGAAAAACTTATCCATCCACTGCTCATAAAGCTTATTGCTGTCAGGTGGACAAAGTAACATGTATGTTACGAAGCGCTCACACTAACCTTCCATATGGCAGGCTAACTTGATCTTTACCCCTGGTCCCAGGCCAATTTTCAAGCATTGCATACATGAGCACACATGCAGCTACACACCTATCTGAACACTTCCACAAGAGACATTTTTGACTCAGTAACTCACTTGATTTCTCCAGTAATGACCATGTCAATGTATTTTCTTAAAAGCATCTGACAAAGTTAATGAAGCCTCAGTACACTGCCTCACCATCCAAATCCTGCCATTGAAAATCTATTGGCATTGTCGAAAGCACACTGTTAACCTTGATCAGTCGTCATTATTTTTCAAAGTGTGGTGCTGCTTCTTGTTATAAATGCTCTGGTCTGGTGAGTAAAAACTTTTATCAAATTTCAGTTATCTTTTGTCAGAAACAGTAACAGAAAGACTAACGTTAATTGACGTTAGCTGGCTGTCACTTCGAGACAACTTTGCACTATTTTGAACTGCGTTCAAATAGTTGAATAAGTTGCTGAACACAGTGTTAGTGGTAAAAGGTAATGTTACTCATGTATCAAAAGTAAAAATATTCATGGTAAGGAAGAACATAGCTTAGTTTTTAGTAGGTAAAAACCCAATGTCTCCAAATTTGGGAGATTTTCTGGTGACGTCCCTTTGGCTCAGCCGACCCGACCCGGTCTGACCTAATTTTCCTGCAATCAGGAAATATCAAGAGGGAGCTGCGGCAGATCCCAGGAACCTGAAAGCACCAGTATCTACCTACTCTCTCATCACCATGAACCACCACCATCTGAAATTAGCATGGCCACTAGCGCGTCACTTACCTTGTGCGCTTGCATCACCATCTCTCAGTCCAGGATTGCGGCTTGGCAGACACAAATACTGGAAACGATCCTGTCATCCCACGAACAATGCCTTGCTCTCCAATCAGAGCTGCAGGAACTCCTGATGAAAAATGTTATCTCCAGGATCAGGGAGAGGAAAATCAGGGGTTTTAAACCCGCTCTTTTCTGGTTCCCAAAAAAGATGGGTGGAATGAGGCCCATTCTCGATTTGTCACTGTTCAACAAATCGATAATGGACAGACCTTTTCATATGTTAACAATCAAACAGGTACTAGGATGTGTTCACCAGGGCGACTGGTTCACGTCCATAGACCTGAAAGACGCATATTTCCACGTCTCCATCATCCCAAAACACAGGAAATTCCTCTGCTTCTCATTCCAGGGAATTCAGTATCAACACAACCATCTGCTGATCGGTTACTCTCTGGCTCCACGCACTTTTTCCAGATGTGTGAAGACGGCTCTGGAGCTGTTACACAGAAGAGGGATGAGAGTATTGTTTTATCTGGACAACCTGCTTTTGCTGGCTCGCTCCAGGGAGGAAACTGGTGACACATCTGTCGAGCTTGGGCTTCACAATAAACTGGAAAAAGAGCTCTCCTCTCCCGTCCCTAGCGCGTCATTTACCTGGGAGTGGAATTGAACTCAGCCAGCATGAGGGCGCGGCTCTTGCAACAGTGAGCGGAGGCTTTGACAGGTCTCCTCCGTCGTGTCACGCCTCACAATGTTGTGACAGCTCTCTCTGTCATGCAGCTGCTTGGCATGATGTCAGCTGGTCACGTGGTGATTCCCTTGGGCCTCCTCCACATGAGACAGATACAGAGGTGGATCATTCATCTGCGCAACGATCCTGTGCGTCAGCGGAGTTGCATGGTGTCCATTCCTCCCTCAGTAGGTTCTGATTTAGCCTACTGGAGAAATCCTCACATCCTGGCAGCGGGAGTCCCTCTGGGCAGAGTTACGTCACACATCTCAGTGTTCACAGATGCATCTCTCTCAGGGTTTGGAGGAACGTGTCTGTCACAGGTGGTGGGAGGACAGTGGCCAGCTCACGTCTCGCTACATAAACGCGCTGGAACTCCTCACTGTGTGGAAAGTAATCAAGCACTTCGCTCCACTGCAGCAGAATCAGCATGTGCTGATTCGCACAGACAACAAAGCGACATCAGCTTACATAAATCAGCAGGGAGGCGTGCGTTCACCTTGACATAATATCCGCTCCTCTGTTCAACTCACCGGGAATATACACTGCTCTGATGAGAGTAAGAGTAAGTGTGTGTGCGCCCAGCGCAGCAGCTGTCTGGCTATGTTCAGGAGCTGCGCTGGGCGCACACACTTACTCTTACTCTCATCAGAGCAGTGTATATTCCCGGTGAGTTGAACAGAGGAGCGGATATTATGTCGAGGTGAGGCCCTCGTCAGGGAGACTATTGCCTCCATCCCGACCTGATCACCCAGATTAGGAACAGGTTCAGCAGAGCAAAGCACTCTCTGGTTCTCTCTGAGCGCACGAGACAACCCTCCACTGGGAGTGGCCGTGGCCCAGGATGCTCCTGTACGCTTTCCCACCAGTCCCACTGATTCTTCGGTTCTTAGACCGATTGCAGGAAGAGCGGCTATCAGGGACCCTGATAGCACCGGAGCGCGAGGGCACATTGTGGTTTCCGTGCCTGCAGCGGCTGCTGTCAGGCTGCCTGTGGAGCCTCCCATGGTGCGGAGACCCTCTCTCATGATTAAAGTTATTTATAGAATTTAGAATCTTTGATTGCAAGTACAATATGCATAAATTGTAGCAAAATATTAAAAAAAAAATAGAATGAGTACTCTAAGGCATGGAACAAGCAGCAGGATCAGGTGAATGATGAGGTGAATGCAGGGGATTTTGCATGATGGATCTGTAAAGTAAAGGACACTAGAGCTGGATGGACATTTCAATTTTTTGGGGCTGCTACACTCCTAAGACTGAAGACTTGTCCCTTGCAGTGCTGTACTCCTATGACAGAAATAGTTCCTCAAATGTAACTTGTTAAGTCATACAAATGAAATGGTAGTACAGACTTTCCACCTTCAGGGATGAATGTTGCAGGCCCTAGTTAGTAAGTATGAAACCCATAGAAATACATTCATGGTAGCTGTAGTATGTGGAAATTATTTGCACATTTACAATTTTTGGATCAATGTCTTCTATGTAAATGTGATCAATCACTGCCCCATTTTCTGTTGTTGGTGTGGCTACAATTTGACTGTAACCTTGCTGTTGCATGAGGTTTTCTATGGATTTTGAAACAAGTGCATTGTCATTAAAATCACCCATTATTATTTTGCCACTAAATTGCAGTGTTGCTGTATGACTGAGACCTTACTTTATGGTGAAATGTCCATCCTGGCATTGCAATATTATTATGTGGTGCGTTGGGTTGCAATCATGTTTCTGTAATACAAAGTATGTCAGCATCCAATATCCTGTGATCATGTTTTATTTCTGTTACGTGTACATTTAGACCTTGAATGTAATCTAAACAGAGAAAATTCTGTTCTTGTTAATGGATCCTCAATATATTAAATAAAAACTGATAAATTTCAGTATCATTTTTTGAAGATATGGCAGTGGCTTTAAAATCTTGACTGACAAGATTTTCCAAAGATGTCACTCAACTTGTGCTAGATATGCTTGGCCAGCCGAGAAAATGTTTTTAAATGACATGACTGCTTTGTCTAAAGTTAAGCCTTGCACTTTATGTATTGAGCAAGCCAAGGCTGGACATAATGGAAATTGACGTCTAACTCCACTGGGGTTGCATTTTCAAGTCCTGGTACTGAACAGGGAAATTTAACCTTAAGTTTTCTGCCAATCGTTTTTGGGAATGTGTTGTTTTCATCAAATTTCACAGTACAAATAGTGCCAAACACTCCATTAACAAGACCATCTGTAACAGCTATATATTTGGTAAGCATAACGTGAGCCTTCACACCAACACTTAGCAATCTATCCAAATATTGTTTTTTTTAATCATAGGTATGTAAGCTATTCTTATGTGCAAATCGCCACGTTTGAGGGTTTTTATCAAAATCTTGAGCTTGAATTTGCACAATATCTGAACAAACCTTATGCAACATATTGAAATTATATGTTTGCACTTCACAGTTTGGTGCAAAAATGTGGAGGTCCTCTGTGCTTTTGTCCATGGCAGTCTCAAATTGTTTTAATAACACTTCATCCTGCTCTTTAAGTTTTCCTGTTTGGTATGTTTCCTGAGTTGATTTAGTGTCAGGACAAACTCTTGGCTGCACTATTTCTGTCAACTCTATGTGACTTAAAGTATTTGCCCATAGGTTGGTCACTATTTGCTCTGTGTAAAGATGCCTTCCTTTTTTAACTGGTGGTAGCTGATAGAAAATCTCCAACAGCTCTAACAGAAACAATGCCAAAGGGAGAAAAATCTGTGTATTGTTTAATTTGTCATAGTCTGCCATGGATATCAGCCAAAAGTTTGTGATCATCCATGGACATTTAATCTATTACCAATATTTGTAGATCTTTCAAATTGGCTCTTATTGTATTGCAAAGCTGTTGTGTATTGTTGTAGCATTAATGTTATCTGCAGCCACACCAACAGGAACAGTTAGTAAAACATGAATGTCATCTGGATTATTAGACATTCTTGCTAACAATCTGCATGCCTCATAATACACAGCTTTTATTAAATGAGACTTTCCTGTGCTTGCTCCTCCAGAAATAAATACATGAAAACGGTCAGGATTTTTCCCATTTACTTTATCTAGGCACCATTGACGTATTTTGTTAAACACCTGTGCCTATAGCTCATTTAATGAGCTCATAATAGATAATGTTTCTGACTGATTAATTTTCTGCATTTGAAATTCAACTGACACTGCCTGTCACAGATACGCCAGGCTCCACAACACCACACACACACCACACTCCCTCACCCGAGTACTAATCTCAGTAACCTGTCACCTATCACACACCTGCACTTAATCATCACTCCACTCCCCTATAAAACACCATCCCTCACCTCAGTCAGTGTCCGGTCTAGTTTGTAAGAAGGACAGATCACCGCATCCTACCTCTACAATGCCACGGACTCTACCTCGATTCAACTAAACGTCTCGGTCTGCTGCATGAGGAGCAACAGTACTTGCTGGTTCTGGAGGGCTCGACTGCGGAGGTGATCTTGGGGCGTCCCTGGTTAGAACAACACAACCCCATCGTGTCCTGGTCCACCGGTGAGGTGTTGAGATGGGGTAGTTCTTGTTTTCCCGGCTGTTTCCCTCGTCGGCCAATACCATCTTCTTCTGGTCTCAAGAGACTCCCTGTGTGCACAACTTCCATTGAGAGCCCGAGAGAGAAACAGTCTGTGGACATTCCACCCTGCTACGCCGCCTACCAGGATGTATTCTGCCCTAAGAGAGCCTCCCAGTTACCACCACACCGGCCATGGGACTGCGCAATAGACCTCATATCGGTTGAACCAGTGCCCGTGGAAAGATATACCCGCTATCCATTCCCGAACAGAAAGCCATGGGGGAGTACATCGAGGAGGCCCTAGCCCAGGGTTACATCAGACCTTCCACTTCACCAGCAGCCTCAAGCTTCTTTTTCGTGGCCAAAAAGGACGGAGGCTTGAGGCCCTGTGTGGACTACAGAGGACTCAACCGTATCACAGTCAAGTTCCGGTATCCACTTCCCCTCGTCCCTGCTGCGCTGGAACAACTTCGCGGTGCCACTGTCTACACCAAGCTGGACCTCCGCAGCGTGTACAATTTCATTCGGATACGTGAGGGGGATGAATGGAAGATAGTGACCGGTGGGTGTTACGAAGGCTATCTAGTAATGCCCTATGGTCTGGCCAACGCCCCCTCCGTCTTCCAGGACTTCATTCATGAGGTGCTCCGGGAGTTCCTACACAAGTTTGTTATCGTGTATATAGATGACATCCTGATTTACTCCCGGAACATGGCCGAACATCGCCAACATGTTGCGGAGGTCCTGGAATGCCTGAGAGACTATCAACTCTTCCTCAAAGCCGAAAAATGTGAATTCCATCAGTCCTCAGTGCAGTTCCTCGGCTACATCATCAGTGGCAGTGGCATCCAGATGAATGAAGGGAAAGTGGAAGCCATCCGGAACTGGCCAACACCCACAACCATCAAGGAACTGCAAAGTTTCCTGGGTTTTGTTCATTTCTACCGTCGCTTTATCCAGAACTACAGCATGATTGTACATCCCCTGACCAGCCTACTCCACAATCAGCCCAAGTCTCTGTCCTGGCCACCCTCCACACAAGAAGCCTTCGACCTCCTCAAAAGAACCTTCACCAGTGCACCACTCCTAACCCATCCAGACCCAGAGAGACCGTTCACTGTAGAGGTAGACGCCTCTACTACTGGGGTAGGAGCGGTGCTATCACAACTGCAGGGAACTCCGGCCAAACTCCACCCATGTGCTTTCTTTTCCCGGAAGCTTAGCCCGGCGGAGAGAAACTACGACATTGGCGACCGTGAATTGCTGGCTGTTAAGTTGGCACTGGAAGAATGGAGGCATTGGCTGGAGGGCGCACAACATCCCTTCACTGTATTGACAGATCACAAGAATTTAGAATATCTCAAGAAGGCCGAACGACTCAATCCCCGCCAGGCGCGCTGGGCCCTGTTTTTCCACTAGATTCCATTTCAATATCTCATATCGCCCCGGCACCAAGAACTCCAAAGCAGACGCATTATCCCGTCTGCATGCTCCCGAAAATACCACTGACAAGCCTGAACCCATTCTTCCCCAACATATCTTCGTAAGTCCTATTCAATGGTCAGACATCTGTTCCCCTCCTCCAATGCCTCCACCCAGCTCCGCCGGGCTGTCCCCCTGATCATCAGTATGTTCCAAGAACCCAGCGCAACATACTCATCCACACCTCCCACACATCTCTGGGCACTGGTCACCCCGGGGCTAATGAAACCCTCTCGCTGCTACGAGAACGCTTCTGGTGGCCCAATATGGCTAGGGATGTGAGAAGGTACGTTCAAGGTTGTCAAGAATGTGCCATGTCTAAATCTCCACGTCATCATCCTACAGGCAAACTGTGTCCCCTTCTGACACCCAACAGACCCTGGTCACACCTAGGGGTTGACTTCATCACAGATCTTCCTCCATCCGACAACAACACATGCATCTTCGTGGTAGTGGACAGATTCTCGAAGTCATGCCGTCTGATTCCACTCCGAGGACTACCCACGGCTATGGAAACCGCTGAATGCCTCTTTAACCACGTCTTCAGGTATTATGGGATCCCGGAGGACATTGTGTCCGACTGAGGACCACAATTCATTTCCCGGGTATGGAAAGCTTTCCTCTCACTCCTAGGTGTGACCGTCAGCCTCTCCTCTGGTTACCATCCCCAAACTAACGGCCAGACAGAGAGGAAAATTCAGGAGATTGGGCGCTTTCTACGTACCTTGTGCCATGGCCACCAGGACTCTTGGAACCAGTTCCTGGGTTGGGCCGAGTACGCCCAGAACTCTCTACATCAACCTACTACTGGACTCATTCCCTTCCAGTGCGTACTCGGTTACCAACCCCCTGTCTTCCCATGGTCTGCAGAGCCCTCGGAGGTTCCCGCTGTAGACTACTGGTTCCGAGAGAGCGAGAGGGTCTGGGACGCAGCTCACCGTCAACTACGAAGAGCACTCTTCAGGCGCAGGTTGACAGCCGACCGCAGGAGATCCACCACTCCAGAATATCTACCCGGTCAAAAGGTCTGGCTGTCCACCCGCGACATCAGGATGCACCTGCCCTGCAGAAAGCTAAGTCCCAGATTCATTGGTCCCTTTACCATACTAGAACAAATTAGTCCAGTCACTTACAAGCTTCAATTGCCAGCACAGTATAGAATACACCCTACCTTTCACGTCTCCCTACTCAAACCATTTCATCCTTCTGTTCCCATCTCCACAGAGCCTGGCGACATGACAGATCCCCCCTTACCACTGATCCTGGAGGACGGAGCCGCCTACCAGGTCCGTGAGATCTTGGACCCCCGATGCCGTGGTGGCAACCTGGAATACCTGGTGAACTGGGAGGGGTACGGTCCTGAGGAGAGGTCGTGGGTCCCCCGGCATGACATCCTCGATCCCTCTCTTCAAATGGAATTCCACACTGCCCATCCAGATCGACCTGCCCCTAGAGGAAAAGGACGGCCGCCACGACGTCGGGGTCCCCGGTCCTCAGGAGCGGACCGTGAAGGGGGGATACAGTCACAGATACGCCAGGCTCCACAACACCACACGCACACCACACTCCCTCACCCGAGTACTAATCTCAGTCACCTGTCACCTATCACACACCTTAATCATCACTCCACTCCCCTATAAAACACCATCCCTCACCTCAGTCAGTGTCCAGTCTCGTTTGTAAGAAGGACAGATCACCGCATCCTACCTCTACAATGCCACGGACTCTACCTCGATTCAACTAAACGTCTCCTTGTCTCCAGAGCCCCGATCCCGGTCCCGTACATCGCCAGACTCCAGTGTGTGTCTCCTCAACCCCAGAGCTCCTCTCCGACCAGTCAAAGGACGGTAGCATTCTCTTCTTCACCATTCCAGTTTACGTTGTGTTCAATAAATAATCTATAGTCTCATCCTGGTGTCTCCGTCCTGTTCTGTCCGTAACACTGCCCTAGTGGCTATAAATCTGGAATTATTATTTTTTTCTTACGACACACATCCCTGTTAATACTCATTTCTTCTAAACATTCTAATCGCTCCAATTCTGCTTCAGGACAAAGAGATGCCCATGTTTTCCAATCTCTGTGCTGATCTCGAACCTGCGACTTGCAACTTGCATTGCTTCCGTGGGCCGCATGTTGCATGTATCGCATATTATCACATATACTGTCCCAAATTATTATGGATGTCCTTAAAGAATAGTTTTGTTAATACAGAAAATTGTGGTATATACTTAGTACGACATCATTAATTTCTTTACATAAAGAACAGTTCTTTTGTTGACAAGGTCTATTGGTTTGTCGCATCAGAATGACAACATGAAGTTCCGCACTCTTCTTATATTGTTACTTAAGGTAACACATTTGTTAATATATTTAATTCTCCATGGTAATTTTCTTTATTTGTTTAGTCTTAGATTGACAAGTCCTGCTTTCACTTGATGAAGACCAGTGATCATGAGATGTTCCTTTTAAAAGAGGGTGGTGTCAGCTTGTGTTGTGCACGATCAGGGAGTGTAAGTTGTAATTTACTAGACTGGTTTAGGTTATTTATGCTTTGTGAGTTTTTGCAGGCTGCCGTAAATCGAGAAATTGTCATTCAACCTTCCATTAGTGACCTGAGTCCGGCAAAGGTCGTGGGACAGAGGAGGTTGCTGATGAAGGCTTATGAGTCTCTGGACAGGCCTGGTTTAAGACTTAGAAGCTAGCTTTCAGAAAAGTAAAATTATTTCATTAATAAATGTAATGTAAAAATGTTCACCAGGATCAGGGTTGATCATGCTACACAGGTCTAGTTATTATTCTTTTTCTCCACTAAAAGTGTTTGTGCAGCAAAAACTAAGTCAAAAAGTCACCAAAATTGGCAGGTGGGTTGCAAATTCCACCCACTACTCAGGATGGCTGGGCTTTGAGTCAAAATTATTTCACCATAATAATTTCTCAGTTGATCTGCATCTTTGCTGTTATCGAGGAAATTTCGATTCATCATTCCGTTTCGATTTTACAAGCCAATCAATTTAAATCAAAATAGCTAATTTTCAAAAATTTGCAGTAACTTATGAACGCATTGAGAATTTCAAAAAATCTAAATAACCCATACCTCCTACGAAGCTTAAAGTCTGACAAACGTTTTCCTCACTGCAACCTATGGTCAATTCATAAGTCCTTCACTCTATATTTTTCAAAATATGCTAAATCAATTAACATTTATATCTCCACAAGTCTTCATTCAAATACTACCAAAATTTACAGACATTCTCTAGATGGTAGCCATCAAGCATTTCAAATTGTGTTCAGATTGGTCAAACAGTGAGTCCGCAGTGATTTTCAATATCTTGCAGTAATTTGTACTGTATGTACACCATGTTTTTCTTTTTGCTCTGTTTTTCATCAAACATCACCAAAATATTTGACAATACACCCAAAAACAGCAGAATGATGTGTAATTTTTTTCTGAATTTTATCACCAAAACATAGTGTTAAGTTTAAGCAGCCAAAAATCCCCCAGTCTGGCACATGCGATGTCATTGCCTCAAGTTGTGAGAAGGTGTGGGAAAACCACATCTCCACAGTGGATCTTCTCTGGGGATCCGAAGGTCCAGGGTTGGAATCCCCGTGGCGGTTAAGTCCTACTTGCCGACAATGTGGCAATACATGCATGTGGTGTGTTTTCAAGTGCTTAGTGATGTCATCCCTTGAAAATTTCTTCTAATTATTTTCCTTTGCTAAAAAGCATTTGTGCAGCAAAAAACCCTTAGACCTAGAAACACAGAAATTGGCAAGTGGATTGCAAATTCCACCCACTTCTCAGGCATATATAATGACACTCATTGACCTCAAGGTGACGCTATAATAATCAAGTTTATGTTTTCACAATCCTCCTCCTTGAACCGCCACCTTAACGTGGTGGAGGGGTTTGAGTACCCGAACGACCCTGGGAGCTATGTTGTCTGGGGCTTTATGCCCCTGGTAGGGTCACCCATGGCAAACAGGTCCAGGGTGACGGGTCAGACCAAGAGCGGTTCAGAAGACCCTAATGGATTGTTTAAAATCAAGGCCAGTTACGTCGCCCGGATTGGCGCTACCGGGGCCCCACCCTGGAGCCAGGCCTGGGGTGGGTGCCCGACGGCGAGCGCCTGGTGGCCGGGCCTTTCCCCACGGGCCCGGCCGGGCACAGCCCGAAGGAGCGGCGTGGGGCCGTCCTCCCGTGGACCCACCACCCGCAGGAGGATCCGTGAGGGCTGGTGCAGAGATCTGGGCGGCAGTCGAGGCAGGGGCTTGGCGACCAGATCTCCGGACACAGAAACTGGCTCTAGGGACATGGAATGTCACTTGGCTGGGGGAAGGAGCCTGAGCTTGTGCGGGAGGTTGGCGTTACCGGCTAGATATAGTCGGCCTCGCCTCCACGCACAGCCTGGGCTCTGGAACCCGTCTCCTCGAGAGGGCTGGGCGCTCCATTTCTCTGGCGTTGCCGGTGGGGAGGCGGCGGGCTGGTGTGGGCCTGCTCATAGCCCCACAGCTCAGCCGTCACGTGTTGGGGTTTACCCCAGTGAACGAGAGGGTCGCGTCCCTCCGCCTCCGGGTGGGGGACAGGTCTCTCACTGTTGTGGCGGCCTACGGGCCGAGCAGCAGTGCAGAGTACCAGGCCTTCTTGGGGTCCCTGGGAGGGGTACTAGACAGTGCACCGCCCGGGGACTCCGTTGTTCTACTGGGGGACTTCAACGCCCACGTGGGCAACGACAGTGACACCTGGAGAGGGGTAATCGGAAGCAACGGCCCCCCTGATCTGAACCCGAGTGGTGTTCAGTTGTTGGACTTCTGTGCTTGTTACAGTTTGTCCATAACTAACACCATGTTCAAGCACAAGGGTGTCCATCAGTGCACGTGGCACCAGGACACTAGGCGGAGGTCGATGATCGACTTTGTTGTCGTATCATCTGACCTCCGCCGCGTGTCTTGGACACTCGGGTGAAGAGAGGGGCGGAGCTGTCAACCGATCACCACCTGGTGGTGAGTTGGATCCGCTGGCGGGGAGGAAGCGGACAGACTTGGCAGGCCCAAGTGTATCGTGAGGGTCTGCTGGGAACGTCTGGCGGAGCCCTCTGTCAGCAGGGTCTACAACTCACACCTCCGGGAGAGCTTCTCCCAGCTCCCGGGGGAGGTTGGGGACATTGAGTCCGAGTGGACCATGTTTTCCACCTCCATTGTCGATCGCGGCGGCTCGTAGCTGTGGTCGCAAGGTTTCTGGTGCCTGTCGCGCGGCAATCCCCGAACCCGGTGGTGGACGCCGGAAGTAAGGGATGCCGTCAGGCTGAAGAAGGAGTCCTATCGGGCCTTGTTGGCTCGTGGGACTCCCGAGGCAGCTGACGGGTACCGGCAGGCTAAGCGTGCTGCAGCCCGTGCGGTCACAGAGGCAAAAACTCAGGACTGGGAGAGGTTCGAGAGGCCATGGAGGAGGACTATCGGTCGGCCTCAAAGAAATTCTGGCAAACCGTCCGGCGGCTCAGGAGGGGAAGCAGTTCTTCACCAACACCTTATGCGGTGCGGGTGGAGAGCTGTTGACCTCGACTGGGGATGTTGTCGGACGGTGGAAGGAATACTTTGAGGATCTCCTCAATCCGCTGTCACGTCTTCCGAAGAGGAAGCGGAGGCTGGGGACCGAGGCGGACTCATCCATCACCCTGGCCGAAGTCACTGAGGTTGTTGGCAAGCTCCTTGGTGGCAAGGCTTCGGGGGTGGATGAGATCCGTCCTGAGTATCTTAAGTCTCTGGATGTTGTGGGACTGTCTTGGCAGTCTTGGTGTATAAGAAGGGGGACCGGAGGGTGTGTTCCAATCACAGAGGGATCACACTTCTCAGCCTCCCCGGTAAGGTCTATTCCAGGGTACTGGAGAGGAGAATTCGTCCGATAGTCGAACCTCGGATTCAGGAGGAGCAGAGTGGTTTTCGTCCCGGTCGTGGAACACTGGACCAGCTCTATACTCTCCATCGGGTGCTCGAGGGTTCATGGGAGTTTGCCCAACCAGTCCACATGTGCTTTGTGGATCTGGAGAAGGCATTCGACCGTGTGCCCCGGGGCGCTTTGTGGGGAGTGCTCTGGGAGTATGGGGTCCGGGGCCCTTTGCTAAGGGCTGTCCGTCCCTGTATAACCGGAGCAGGAGCTGTGTTCGCATTGCCGGCAGTAAGTCAGACCTGTTCCCGGTGCATGTTGGACTCCGCCAGGGCTGCCCTTTGTCACCGGTTCTGTTCATAATTTATATGGACAGAATTTCTAGGCGCAGTCAGGGACCGGAGGGTGTCCGGTTTGGGAACCACAGGATCTCATCTCTGCTGTTTGCAGATGATGTCGTTCTGATGGCTTCTTCAAACCGGGACCTGCAGCATGCACTGGGACGGTTTGCAGCCGAGTGTGAAGCAGCTGGGATGAGAATCAGCTCTTCCAAATCTGAGGCCATGGTTCTTGACCGGAAAGGTGGCTTGCCCTCTTCGGTGGGCGGGAGTCCTTGCCTCAAGTGGAGGAGTTCAAGTATCTCGGGGTCTTGTTCACGAGTGAGGGACGGATGGAGCGTGAGATTGACAGGCGGATCGGTGCAGCGTCTGCAGTGATGCGGGCGCTGTATCGGACCGTTGTGGTGAAGAAGGAGCTGAGTCGAAAGACAAAGCTCTCGATTTACCGGTCAATCTACGCTCCTGCCCTCACCTATGGTCATGAGCTTTGGGTAGTGACCGAAAGGACAAGATCGCGGATACAAGCGGCCGAAATGGGCTTCCTCCGCCGAGTGGCTGGGCGCCCCTTAGAGATAGGGTGAGGAGCTCAGTCACACGGGGAGCTCGAGTAGAGCCGCTGCTCCTCCACGCCGAGAGGAGCCAGCTGAGGTGGCTAGGGCATCTGATCCGGATGCCTCCTGGACGCCTCCCTCGGGAGCTGTTCTGGGCATGTCCCACCGGGAGGCGGCCTCGGGGAAGACCCAGGACACGCTGGAGGGACTATGTCTCTCGGATGGCCTGGGAACGCCTCGGGATCCCCCCGGAGGAGCTGGAGGAAGTGTCTGGGGCGAAGGAAGTCTGGGAGTCCCTGCTTAGACTGCTGCCCCCGCGACCCGGCCCCGGATAAGCGGAAGAAGATGGATGGATGGATGGATGTTTTCACAATTATCTCAAAAACTGCTTGGCCTTCAGTCAAAATTCTTTCATCATTTTAATCTCTAAAGTTATCTGCATCTGGTCTTCTGCTCTGAAAATGTCAAATCTTGTGATTTTTTTGCAATCTGCTTGGACCCCGATCATTGCCGCTTGCAGCTATATATTATTTATTTTACTATGTCTGCAATGTCAGAATCTTTTTTTGACGGCACCCCTGACGAAGCCAGAGGTTGAGAATGGCTGTATTAAACTCTTCAGAAACTGAACAGATTAAGACTTTTTAAAGATTTTTTCCCTGAAGTAATCATTTTCACCAGATTGGCTGTTGACGCAGTGCCTGATTAATTGCCTGAACAACCAACGGTCTAACTGTTGAACAATCAGATGGATTTCAAGCAGGTCAGAAAGTGGTTGGCTGGGCTGCAGATTAAGCAGTTCTACGATCTGATTACCCACATGGCTGCTGTCAAAAGATTAATTACAAACTCTAGGGAGCTTGTTTTAATATTACTGGAGTTGGATATAGTCTTGACTGAGACTGTGGTGTGATAGAAGTAAAACTGAACTTAGCTGCGGAATAGACAGACCATGCTGTTTGCGTCTCGCAGCCATCTGTCAATATTCTTCTTGCTTTCCATTCAAAGTACAGTGTTTCTCACAGGTTGAGAACTAACTTATGGTGGTGGGTGGTGTGAGGGTGCAGTGTTTCCTCCAGCTAGTGTAACAGGTTTAACGCTGCCAACATAAATTTATACTAGGTTCAGATTCCTAGGCCACACCAATACAGTGAGAAGGAGCAAGCAGCAATTCCGGGGTTCAAGCCAACACAGACCGTTAGAAGTTTAAAGCTTTTGATCTGGACCTGGTCAAATGTGGTCTAGACGTGACAAAAGCATGAAATCGCCCTTTATTTTCACAAATAGAATGAAGAAAACAATTTCTGATTCATAGTCTGATTCGTGTTATGCCGCGCACATTTTTTGCCCATGTAGCACCCCCTAGTGGTTGATTTGAAGGAACCTTTCAGGGCATGTTTCAGGTACTACTGTGGACATATCCTGTAAGTTGTGTGATGATTGGACAAAGCATTTATAGTGCCTCCTAGTGGTCAATTTGAATGGAACTTTCAGGGTATGTTTCAGGTACTTATGTGAACATATCCTGTAAGTTTCGTAATGATTGGCCCAACGGTTGTTGACTTTGGTCATATCTTGAAAACTAAATAAGATTAACAAGCTTTATAGAACTTTTGATACGCTTCGTCCAATGATGATCCACCGAAAATGCGGTAGCATAGACCTACGGTTTATGTTTTTCAAAACATTCAAAATGGCAGAAAATGTAGTTAGGCAGACTTTAGTGGTCCAAGAGGCTTTTTTGTAGCGCACATTAAGCTGGACTTGTGAGAGAAACTTGAAGTCATTCGGACTTATGGTGTGAGGGGTGTGGCCTGATCAAAATTGCATTTTTGAGCCATAATTACAGTGCCACCATGTGCCCGATTGGGCTCATATTTCTGTGGAAGCACATGCATGTTTCAGCCCCTTTGGGGCTTGAACTCCTAAAAATAGTTAGATAGATGGTTAGATAAATAGAGAGCAGTAGCCTTCAGCAGTTTGGAGAACATCTGACCAGATTTAGAAAGGATTTAGTAAGAAACTGGTGAATTAGATCGCTGATGTAATAGGGTTCAGCCGGTGAGTCAATTAGCAACATGTGCCTTTATTTTTGCAGGTAAACAACACATGCCCACTGTGACACAGCAAACAATTAATTAATTTGTCCATTACTCCCATAGCGCACAGCAACGTTCATCACACCATTAAATATTATACAAGGATCACAATATAAAGTTTACCGTAAATCACACTGCTTAAACAAAGTGGCGTTCTGCATTCCACACTCCTCCCCCCTTAGACAGTTGTTGTCCCTAATATCCACAGGCCTACCTGTCTGGACGTCTGCTGGTCTGTGTGCATTATGAAATGACAATTGCGCGTCTTGATTAAAAGAAAAATTGGAATTCAGATTTTACCCCAGTCCTCATAGAACTGCTGTAGCATGATCAACAGAGATTTGGATGAACATTTTGTTTCCTGATTGATAAAAAGTATTAGACTTATCTTAAAGTTGGCTTTTAAGTCAAAAACAAGCCCTGTCCAGAGAACTGATAAACATTCCCCAGGAACTTCTGCTGTCTCGTGACCTTTGGTGAACTCAAGGTCACTAATGGAAAGTTGAATGACAATCTCTCGATATATGATGGGCCTGCTTGGAGTCAAACTAATCTGATCCAGTTTGACTATGTTGCCGGATTCACAGGGATGACATCAAAGGGAAGTTAAGTGACAGTTGCCCCATTTTACGACTGACCTGGACATCCCAGCATGCAAGCCAAAATCACACCATACTGTGAACTCAGAGATGGCAGAGAAAAATACTGCTGATACAGACTGATAGACTATTTCTGTTTTACACTGATATGAGTCAGATGTACATTAATTGATATACCATGTTTAATTAATGTTATAATAAGAATGTTAAGTTAATTTCAAATTGCTGATTTTGATAAAGAACAGTAGAGACTCTGCTAATAAGAACTGTTCTTTATGTGGTAATAAAGAACGGGGAGCTGACTTCAACCTACCCACAAAGGAACCGAAGGCACACAGAGCATGTTGGAAAAATGTCGATATCCATAAAATGTCGTGCTGCAGCACCTGAGTCTAGGACCGTAACAAACTTTAAACTCAGTCAACATCCGATGGACGCTAACACCGCATTGCCATCACAAATGAACGTCATCAGCCTCATTATGGAAGCCGAAAGTCGCCCTGCGGGACATACGGCACGCCTGGAAACATGGAGCTCCGGGACCAATCACCCACTGAGTGCTCCAGAGAAAAACACTGCTTCTCCTCTCCTCTATCCTCCAGGGCAATGCCTGCCATGCTGAGCCAAATCTCAGGTGAAACAACAGATAATTTTCCTGTGATATGGGTTTTGATGCTTTAACTTAAAACGAACAATTAGGAAACGTACATCAAAATTAGGATCTCCCATCAACATAGGTATGATAGCTAAATTATTTCAGGTAATCAATAATAATTTGTAATAATATTCTCCCTTGACTTTCCAAAACTTCTCAGTTGCTGAACGGTGCCTAGTTTATTTCACTGGTAACTATTAAAGTTTGACCACATAGCGTTTTCCTGTGTTATGAACACATTTTGATCTTCTCTCTCAAGCTCTCTTTTCATTGCATTTCTGTAAGTGCTTTGAGTAGTCAGAAGGACTAGAAAGGCGTTATATAAATACAGTCCATTTACCATTTCTAATACTACTTTTGTCACTTTACATATATACAACCGAGTGCACACCATGAATGCCTTTAAGGAGAGAAGTCCAGAAGTGTGCGTCATTATCTCTATTTGTATGATACGTGGAGGCAGGTATTTGTAGACGTTCTCTTCCTCAATCTCCTTCCACTCTTCCTGTTTCTATACAGTGTTTGGACTGGTGTTGTTAGTATTTACCCAGCCAATATTGTGGTTGGGCTCCGCAGGCTCCACAGCCTGCTAATTGCCTGTCACATGAAAAACATTGTCGGTTGTCGCCATGGATCAACTGGAGATCAATACTGCCAACAGAGAGAGTGAGATGTGTGTGTGTGTGTGTGTGTGTGTGTGTGTGTGTGTGTGTGTGTGAGAGAGAGTAGGAGACAAATGAGTTTGAATACCTGAGAGGAACGGGAAGCTTTGAAGGATGCAGCAGATTACTGTCATCTTGTCGTCTACTGTGCACAGAAGGGAGGGCTTATGCGCACACGAGGGCATGGAACATTTTGACACACACATGCAATCTGGCATATACACACCATGTCACACTGCCTTGCAGCTCTGACAAGAGCAGGGTTAAAAAGTGGGTGGACTCTAGCGGGAAAACCTCATTAAGTTTTAATTCCTTTCTGTATCCTATTTCGGTAATGTGAAATAGATTTTTACTTAGTGCACTGGACCAGAAATAATTCTATTTCAAATCATTTTAGTCTGTTAGTTTGTCTTTGTGTGTATATGGCTGTGTGTGTATGTGTGTGTGTTTGTTTTCCCACATTTAGCGGAGACGCTTATGTTTTTCCTTATTCCGTTTGGAGCAAGAAAAAGAGTGTATTATTCTTTTTGTACACACAATGTTTAGCTGCTTTAATGGATACACAATTGCTAATGCTTCCATGAAGTAGATACCATTAATATCTTCAGTATTTTAACATATCAGGTGGTTCTTTGTTATAACTCGATCAGATGCTGTCATTTTCTTTGCATTGTGATATCAGGGTAATTTCCTCCTTAAATCAACAAACAATTCATAATTACTTCAAAATAACTTGTCAAGGGGAAAGTCTCTGGATAGTGTCAGAAAACATGGGATAATGACGCCCGGCTAAGCCACGAACAGCATATTGATTCATTCTGAGGTTGAAATTGGATTCCCACTCACGACCCAGAAATAACACCTCTGCTTTGTTTTTCAGCCCAGGTAGAGCAAGCTCTCTACTTAGTGATGGGAATTACGGCTCTTTGAAGGGAGCCGGATCTTATGACTCTGTTCCTTTCCGAGATCCGTTCTTTTCATCGTTCTTTTTTCTTTTTTTTAGGGGGCAGGGCTACTAGGTTTATCTGCGAAATAATCACAAGGATAATGATAGAGTAAGATTTGGATCAGATTCAAACTTAGACATGCCACCAATATAATTTCATTTTGAATGTGTAGTCTAGGTTTAACAGCACTAAATTACTGTACTGTCAGACCTAATGTCAATTTACTACTTTGAATTTACCCTCTGTATGAAATGTGTTATGTAAATAAAGTGGCCTTGCCTTGAATGCAATTCATGCCACACTTGATATTCAGTGCTTGATTCACATCAAAAATCCACAGTGCCTGGAGCACATTGGACAATGCTAGGTGCTAGTTGTTAACACTAGAACGGACACGACGGTCATTTTGACCATTTTGAAATTTATGTGCAATAACTTTGTTGAATAAATAAAATGCAATCCTGCTGGTACGTGACTTTTCCTAAAAGTGTCTGTATTTTTATTTACAATGGGTTTCATATAAATTACACAAAAGGCAAAGAAATGACGATCATTTTTACCTATTTCAGCCATACATGGTCATATTGTCCGCACTGAATTTCACGCTATTCTATTGTTCTATCTTTCGCGCGGTTTGTTATACAAATAGGAACTCATTGTCTCTGTCAAAGAAACGTTGCTAGCGGTCTCGAGGGCTATTAGCATATGCTAATTTGCTTACAAATACAAATTATTAGACTAAATTGGCTATCAGTACAATAATTTTAGAAATTTAATAATTGCCTAGGTTGGAGTTTATAAGGAGCCTTTAGAAAATGTCTGAAATGAATGAAAGAATGAAGAGAAAGATGACTGCTGCCATGGCCTGGGAGATGCTTCAGAACTTGGACAGCAATGACTCTGATGCAGGGGATCTATCGGAGGTGGAAAGTGACAGTGACCTTTCCTGGGTGCAAGAAAACACTTCTTCCTCATCAGAGAGTGATTCAGAGTTCATACAGAGGAAAAAGAGGTGGCTACTTTCATCGGAAACTAGTGATCCAGATGTTCCGTTCACGGCTCACGTTCCAGGTGAGCTCGGCTGCCCTGTGCTCCGCTATGCACCGCTGTCCTGTCTTGTGCAGCTTTGCCTTTGTTATAGCCTGGGTTATTCGCTAGTTATTATTATTATCATTATGCTATTATTATTAGGTTATTATTGTTGTCCTAGGCCTTCCCGAACCAGTACCTGCTCTTGAGCCAACTGGAGTGCTCAGTCCGTCCTTGGAGTCATCTCGGCTGAAGGCGGCTGTGGAAAAGGGGAAGGATGGGATGGTGTGGATGGTCCTTCAGTCAACTGAACGTCCAGGGAGAAGGCAGAGCCAAAATGTCCTGACTGAAGCTGCTCGCAGTCAGCTCGCACTGATGCGCTCACAGCCTTCTTGTGTGTTTGATGATAGCATGCTGAAACATATCAGGGACTGCACTGTGGCTGAGGCACATCAGCACCATGGTGACAGCTCATGGGACCTGATAGTGGCTGAACTGAAAGCCTTCATAACCCTGTTATATATCCATGGAGCACAGGGTGCAAAAAACAAGGAGTTGGGCAGCCTTTGGTCGGAAAAATGGGGCTTCCCGTTTTTCAAGGAAACCATGGCCAGAAATCGCTTCAGGGAGATAATGAAATTCCTGCGGTTCGACAAATAAGAGACCCAACGTGTGCTTCTGCAGGATGATAAGTTTGCCCTGGTATCGGCCACTTGGAATAAGTTGTGTTCAGAACAGCATAGCCTGCTACAAGCCCGGTGCCAACATAACCATCGATGAGCAGCTGTTCCCCACCAAGGCCCGGTGCAGATTTATTCAGTACATGGGAAATAAGCCTGATAAATTTGGCATAAAATTTTGGCTGGCTGCGGATGTCAGTTCAAAATATATGCTGAACGGGGCTCCATATCTGGGAAAAGAGGAGACGCATGAGCAGAGGTCAGCTCGTGGGAGAGAGTGTGGTGCTGAGACTGGTGGAGCCATTCCTGGGGAAGTGAAGAAATATTACCATAGATAATTTCTTCACTTCTCTGAAACTGGCCACTGCCTTACAGGCCAAGAAGACCTGCCTGGTTGGCACCCTGGGAAAAACGAAGAGGGAGTTGCCCCCCTCTGCAAAAGAGCAGGCAGAGCTGTTCAGCACAAAGGTGTTAAAATGTGCAGATGCAACGTTCACCATCTATCAGGGAAAGCCGAGGAAGAATGTGTGCATTCTGAGCTCTGTGCACACAAGCGTGGGCATTACCGATAGGGCGAAGGCAAAGTCAGAGTCGGTCACATATTATAATAACACCAAATACGGCGTGGACGTCCTGGATCAGATGGCAAGGGCATACTCAGTGAAAAGCAGTACGCGTAGATGGCCAGTGGCTGTCTTCTATAACATCCTCGACCTGACTGGAATCAATGCCCACATCCTCTTCAAGGAGTGCACCAGCAGCAAGATAGCCCGGAGGAAGTTCATGTAGCAACTGGCAGAGGAGCTGAGAGCGGAATTCATGGAGGGAAAGGGGGCAGCATGGCAGTTGGCACAAGGTCCCTGTCAGCAGCAGAAGCAACCACCACAGCAGACACCAAAACGGAGTCAGTGCCAGGTTCGGAGCAGCTGCAAACAAAATAAAACACATGATACCTGCTGCAAATGCCGCAAACCCGTGTGTGGAAATTGTGCACAGAGAACAGAGGTCACTTGAGTTGACTGTGAAGCTTAAATAGCCAAGCACGCTATTGATGTAATTAGTTAATATAAAATTAGTAGCCTAATTGTTTTATGGTTCTAAACTTAGATCTGCTCATTTCCAGCTTTTCCGATTATTTTCTGTGTTATAAATGTGTTATAAATGTTAAAACAATTTTTTTCAGAATCAAATAGATCCTTATAATTGTTATTATCTTGTTCTGAGTTATGCTGAATAAATACGGAAAAAACTGGTGTGAATTTAGCTTATGCAATAATTACGGTTTACTGTATGCGATGATGTGAATATTGATAAATGTATAATTAAACTTATGTTAAACTTATGTTATTTGGTTTTTTAAAAGATATCCTAACACATCAAATGCATTAATCTCCCATTTAGGTATTTATCACTAGAGAATATAGAGTTTGGAATCTAGCGGTCAAAATGACCGCTTATGGCAATGTTGTGGAATTCTGGCACTTTTAGTGTTAAAACTAAACAAAACTGTCACCACAAACAAAGCATTATTTAGTTATATTTATTAATCAGAGCACTTACAATAATTACTCAAAATCAGCAGGGGGAGGCAAGTAGAAACAGCTGTTTACGGTTTGCATCTCTCTCTCTCTCTGTGTCTCTCTCTCTCCTTGACTGTCCCTTCACTTCCCTGTCGTTTCCCTCCTGTATGTGGATTGCTACAATGGGGGGGAAATGGAATTAGGGCGAAAGTTCTATTCATAACCACGAAAAGCAAGCAGGAAACCAAACTAAGTGACATGTTTTGTCTGTCCATCTGTCTATTGATCTCCTCCGCTCCGTTTCACTACTTTGGACAGCGCCGCACCTACACACACACCCCCTAATGTAGGCACACTCATTTCACCATTTCACAGCACAAACACTCACTTGCTTAGCTGTGGGGCTTACAGTAATCATATGCAAAAATATTTAGACACCAAAATGCATTAAACCACTTGCCAGCATACAGTGTATCTACCAGTATATGTGTGGCTTGCATTCTCCCATTCATCATCATAGTCATCATCACCCTCCTAATCAATCATCAACACTACACAGGAGAGAATAGTAATAACAAATGCATGCTTACCTTACTGTTTATTTGTCCAAAACAGCCCACAAAACATCCTTAGAACCCTCGGCCACATTTGCTTCTTAATTTACTCCTAGCTGTGCTGCTATTATTTCCACCCTGTTGATCCGCTGTAACAACTTTAGCATGCTTAGGTTCGACTGACCTAGTGGTCTAAAGAAATTCAACAAATTTGACATTTCACCACTTTCCTCCTTGTTGTTCAAATCATAGTAACATTAGCTCTCTGATGTGCACAAAACTCACACGCTTCAGGCGTAACTTTGTAACCTGACCTCTTTCTGTTTAAAAAAAAAATCTGATTTAAAATGCATCCAAAATAGGCAAACACGCGATTTATGAGTAACTTGGGAAATAAAAGAATGACAGAACAGATAACATTAAATATTTACAGATTTTGATAGTGACAAAGGAGGTACCAGATCCAATCAAATAGGTGCCAGTCCCAGAGGGAAGCACAATGCAAATACCACATAGAATTTTAAAATAGTAATAATGTAATGGTAGTGGTAATATTAATATTAATAAATCAACAATGATAGGAATGACAGCCATAGGAATAACAATAATAAGTTATAATAATAATAGTTATTAATAATAATAACAGAGCCAATAACAACAACTGCAGTAGCAGTTGTCGAGCAGGAACACGGGGGCAGCAGGTGGCCCACAACCACAGATTCAGTCTGCAGCTCCGGAGGTAGAAATACCTGTTGAAATTGACAGAAGGAGAGAGGAGCGAAACGAAAAAGCACAAAACTACAGGAGAGAGATGTTGAGTTAGTAACATGCAGTAATGGGATAAAAATGCATACAGATGGAGAGGGAGAGGAGGAGAGAGGAAAGAGGTGCATCATGGGAAGTCTCCCGGCAGTCTAGGCCTATAGCAGCATAACTAAGGGATGGCTCAGGACTCACCCAAGCCAGTTCTAACTATAAGCTTTATCAAAGAGGAAAGTCTTAAGCCTAATCTTAAATGTGGAGATGGTGCCTGCCTCCCAAACCCAAACTAGGATCTGATTCCACAGGAGAGGAGCTTGATAACTGAAGGCTCTGGCTCCCATTCTACTTTTGGAGACTCTAGGAACCACAAGTAACCCTGCATTCTGGAAGTGCAATGTTCTAATTGGGTAATAAGGTACTATGAGCTCTTTAACATACGATGGTGCCTGACTATTAAGAGCTTTGTAGGTGAGGAGAAGGATTTTAAATTCTATTCTGGATTTTACAGGGAGCCAGTGCAGAGAAGCTAATATTGGAGAAATATGATCTCTTTTCCTAGTTCTTGTCAGTACACGTGCCGCAGCATTCTGGATCAACTGGAGAGTCTTAAGGGACTTATTCAGGCAACCTGATAATAAGGAATTGCAATAGTCCAACCTAGAAGTAACAAATGCATGAACTAGTTTTTGCTGCATCATTTTGAGACAGGATGTGCCTGATTTTTGCAATGTTACGTAGGTGAAAGAAGGTAGTCCCTGAAGTTTGTTTTATGTGGGAGTTAAAGGATAAATCCTGATCAAAGATAACTCAGAGCTTCCTTACGGTGGTGCTGGAGACCAGGGCAATGCCATTTAGAGCAACTAAATCTTTAGATAACGTGTCTCGGAGGTGTTTGGGGCCAAGTACAATAACTTCAGTTTTGTCAGAGTTTAACATCAGAAAATTGCAGATCATCCAGGTTTTTATGTCTTTAAGGCATGCTTGAAGCTTAGCTAACTGGTTAGTTTCATCTGGCTTGATCGATAGATATAATTGGGTATCATCCGCATAACAGTGAAAGTTTATGGAGTGTTTCCTAACAATATTGCCTAGAGGAAGCATATATAAGGTGAATAGAATTGGTCCGAGCACAGAACCTTGTGGAACTTCATGACTAACTTTGGCGTGCACGGAGGACTCACCGTTAACATGTACAAACTGAGATCGATCTGATAGATAGGAGTTAAACCAGCTTAATGCGGTTCCTTTAATGCCAATTGAATGTTCCAAGACAAGTACAGAGACAAGTCCATTATCTGATGCTTAGCCCTGTTAATGTTAGAACACTTTTTAATTCAACCCAACTGATGCGATGCCAGCGTACACCGGGATAGTAATCAAGTGGACCCACTCTCATGCTGTGAGTCACAGACAGTTTGTGACTGGTACACTGTTCACACAAAGGGGAGTGGATTTGGGGCAGGCAGTGAAATTTGAGCACAACCATTAAAAGAACAGCTCTCACCAAGTACGACGTGGTTCCCGTAGTTCATACCAAACAGCTGTTGAAAAGAATCGGATTGTGTGCGAATGTACCATCACTACTCTGTGTTTGCTTAGCCAAAACTGGATCTCTCATTTTTTTCTGCAGTAACATTGTCTCCTAAAGTGAACACTGAGACAATTAGTATCCTGTTAAGATGGAAATACCATCAACCACCCATTTTTGCTTCTTGGTAATTAAAACAAACAGACCCTCTATGCTGAAGCTATAGCGGGCATAAACACTGGCTGAAGCCGCTTGGACAAACAACATTATGTTCAACATGCTGGAATCTATCAAAACACCATGAATTAACTGACTAGCTGTGAGTCTTACGTAAGGCAAAAGTAATGATAATAATAATAATAATAATAATAATATAACTATTTATAGAGCACTTATCAAAACAAAGTACAAAGTGCTTCACAACAAGAGAAATAAAATACCACAAGAAATAAAACACATAATATACACAAAAGCAATAAAATAAACAATAAAATAAACAGCCAGTTCAGGTAAAATCAGGATATGCTTTCAGATAAAAATTTGTTTTGAGAAGAGACTTAAATGAAGACACTGACTCAGACAACCTAATGTCTTCAGGCAAGCTGTTCCAGAGCCTCTGGGCCATGATAGCAAAAGCTCTGTCCCCCTTAGTTTTCAACCTGGACTCAGGAACAGACAGGGGACCCCTGCCCGAAGATTTCAAACTACGTGAAGGTTCACAAGGGATTACAAGGTCTAAAATATAGTCTGGAGCCAGGCCATGAAGAGCCTTAAAAGTAATCAATAAGATCTTAAAATCAATCCTAAAACAAACAGGGAGCCAATGTAAAGAGGCTAAAACAGGTGTTATGTGGTCGTACTTCTTGGTCCTGGTTAACAGCCTAGCAGAGTTTTGTACAGTCTGCAGTCGTGTCAAAGTTTTTTGATTAAGACAAGTGAACAGGCTGTTACAATAATCAAGGCGTGATGAGAAAAGCATGTACAACAGTTTCTGCATCACTAAGATTTAGAATAGATTGGATTTTTGCAATGTTTCTGAGGTGATAAAAACATGATTGGACAAGCTTAGTGATATGTTGCTCAAAACATTAATTGTTATCAAACAGAACACCAAGGTTTCTTGCAACAGGCTTGATATGTTGTGACAGGTTACCAGTGGATGGCAGCATTTGTTTAGTGATGTGTTGGGGCCGAATAACAAGGATTTCAGTTTTATTTGAGTTGAGCTGCAGAAAATGTATTGACATCCAGTTTGTTATGTCAGACAGGCAGTCCTGCTGAGAACTCAGCGTACTAAGGTCATTGGGCTTGACAGGGAGGTACAACTGTGTGTCATCTGCATAACAATGAAAATAAATACCATGTCAGCGGATGACATCACCCAAAGGAAGCATGTATAAGGAGAACAGTATTGGTCCCAGAATTAAACCTTGAGGCACACCGTATTTGATATGGGAAAAGGATGACATCAAGTTATTAATGCTGACACAGAATTTCCTATTGGACAGATAAGATGAGAACCAGTCTAGTGCAGTGCCAGATATGTGTTGACAGTAGTAGACAGTCAACACAGACAGTAGTGTTGATTAGTGTTTTGACTGTTCAGTTTATCCAGTTTATTGCTAGCTTGCTTTAGCATTATAGTTGGCTATGTAAACTCCATATCTTGTATTTTCCCACAGGAAACGGCATTGAGTTGTCGATCCATAATTGCTGAAATTAACACAATGCAAGTTTAGTTATTTAATTACTTTTAAAACTGACACTTTTTATATTTTCAAACAGAAAGGCAAGTGATGAGGAGAGAGAAGTGAGGAAGAAACACAGTAGAGACAGAAATATAGAGGAGTGTAGAAGCTACTGAATCAAGATTAAAAAAAAACAATAACATCTGTGAGGTTGTACTTGAGCTAAATGCTAACGTTAGTATGCTAAAATGGTTACAATAACAATGCTAACATGCTGATGTTAGTAGGTATAATGTTTACCATATTCATGATCTTAGTTTATTGATTTATTTTATTTATGGATTATCAGACAGTAAAAAAATCCAAAGGATTTAAAGAGAAAACACTTATTTCCAACTTCGTCCCAAGATGTTAGGAGTCAAATAAAACACAAAGAAGCACGTAACATTCAACATAAAAACAAAACAGTAAACACAATCCTGAAATCCAAAAGCACATCACCACAATTTAACAAAAAATAAATCCCACATCAAAAAGCAACAACAGCTAAAGTAACAATGTCATTGCAAATTTCATTTTATATCTATAACCCTGTTCCATAAAAATTCATAACCTGACTTCTATGAGCCCTTCTCATATTTAAAAACTTCATGTGTAACAGAAGGCACAACATGGCACCAGTATAAAAAAAGTAACTTCTGGCTACATTATTCACTCGGGGATACCACGCTAGAGGAGGATGGAGTGGGGAACATGCTAGAGTAGGATGGAGAGGGAAACATGCTGGAGTAGGAAGGAGTGGGAAACACGCAGGAGTAGAATGACGCTGGAGTAGAATGTAGGAATCATGAAGAATCCCATGTGGAGTCCTTAATTCAACGAGACCGTACAACTGACTGCGGTGAATGGTGTGCTTTTATCCTGGTGTGATTAGGTGCTGATGGGGAGCAGGTGTGTAATTAGTATTCTGGTGAGGGAGTGCGCTGAGGCTGGCTGACGAGGGAACCTGGCAAGTCTGTAACATTACCCCCCCCTCGACGGCCAGCTCCCAATGGCCGAGGACCCCGCCGACGTGGTGGTGGTCCTCTTCCACGGGGAGCAGGTTGATCCAGGCGGACGGCTCGGGGGTGGGCATATGCGGAGCTGGGGACCTCGGGTGGACAACCCGGGGCCTGGACATGTGTGGAGCTGAGGACTGTATTGGCAGCAGTCCTACCCTTCTGAATTCATCTCTACCAACATGAGTTTGAGGGGATGCATTTAATGAATACCAAATAATATTATTTTGCATCACCTGCAGTTTGTTCCTATGTTTAGCTGTCAAATCACTGTACCAAGCAGAACATGCATAATTGAAATGACTCTGTATCAATGATGACACGAGAAGTTTCTTAACAGAAATGTTGAAAAGCCTTGTACTGCAAAACAGGAACTTGTGTTTGCTGGCACATTTAGATAATATTTTAGCAGCAATATGTAGGATTAAGATGATGATGAACAATTTAACTATTCCACAGAAAACTGATCCCCTCTCCTAAACAGCCTGCCTCTGACTCAAAAACAAGCTCTGTGAGAATTCAAAAATAAACTTCCCACAAACATCCTGTCTTACTTTCCTTTCGGGTCATAAAATGACCTCCGCCAGGACTCATAGAGGATGCCAATAAATTTATGACCCTCACTAATCCCCCCTCCGGATGATATCTGGACTTCATCAATAAAGGGAACAAGGAACAAAAGAAACCAACTTAGCAATTCAGAGTCAAATGTACATTAATTGATATACCATGTTTAATTAATGTAATAGGAAGAATGTGATGGTTTATTTCAACGTGATGGTTTATTTCAACATGCTGATTTTGATACAGGAACTGAACAAATCCAAAAAAGAGACGTAAATGAGCATGTCTAATGTCATACCTCATGTGTGCCTGCTAGGGGTTTGGTTCTTCCCCCTTCTTCTGCATGCCTCTCAGAGACAAACAAAAGACATTCCTGTGAAGTATATGGACACAACACTGACCTCTTTTGATTTTATTTTTCGTTCTCATATGCTGTTCAATATATGTATGCATATATATATATATATATAGGAACATATGTATGTGTGTTAATAATAATAATAATAATAATAATAATAATAATAATATATTCATCGTAAGCAGTAGGCAATTTTGACTTCTTAAACTTTCTAAAATATAACGTTGTCTAATAAGTTCTAAAATCTCTGTAGTCCTCCAATTTGCACTTCTCTGTTTAATTCTAGTCTCCTTCATTGGAGCAACAGCATCAAGTGCAACTATAAAATGCTCTTTAAAAAGAGGCCAAGCTTTAACATCAATGCGACCCAAAACATCAGCCCAATCCCTCTCAATTGTTTAATGTTTTGTACATCTGAACCTAATAGAGCGGTGATTTCCAGTATTAATGTGTGATTTAGATATCTTACGAATGCAAAAAATTTCTTTATGATCACTTAAGGCAATATCAAGGACGCCTAGTTGTGAGATCTTTTCACACACTGAGGCCAATATCAATTCATCCTGAAGGGAACATGAATGTCTGAATGAAATTTCATGTCAATACTTTAAATAGTTATATATATATTTCACTCAAAACCACAAATGTCAACCTCATGGTGGCACTTGAGGAAAAGTCAAAGATCCTTTCATCCATTTTCCATAATGTATTGAAGAACATTTTGGTATTCTGTAAGTGTAATGGTATCGACGATGCTTACCGTATGCATATCAAAGTGGCACTGCTTACCGGCATAATGAAGAGGATCACTGACACAATCAATCTTGATAGAGTTAAGGAGGCTTCCAGCTCCTCATCAGACATTTACTCTCTGTGGGTGTGCAAGTCTCAACAGGCTGCAGCTCGGGCCCAGCAACCTGCACTGGCTTCAGTTACTAAGACGACTAATAGGCCGCCTCTCCGACACATCATATTATGATCGATTGGGATTCATACTGTGCTGTTATATCAAATTCACAGTGATGATTATCCTCTCCTTCTAGTGAAGAATAGCTGGGCTGCCTTATCTCCCCTTTGACATTAAAAACAGTCCTGGTTTTTATTGTATATCCTGATATAATTTTCTTCTCGCTGCTACTGACCCCCCCACTAGCAATCTATTTGTCTTCTCTCTCACTCAATCTACCGGCCTCCCTCCCTCCATCTCCTACGAAACCAGACACTCATATTAAGGCTGAAATCCTCCAAGGCCCTTGTATCTTCCTCCCCCTGCCTTCACCTTGCCCTCATCTGCTCCCTTAGCTTTCTCGCGGCCGCCCAATTTCACCAACCTGAGTTTCTGAGTTCCACCTTTGGTGTAGAGAGCCCTTCTCTGGGGACCCAAAAGCAATAATAAAGTGTTAGAGGCAAAGGCAATAATCAAATCTAATGCACTCACTGATCTGACTTCCTAACCCCGCTTATTCCTTAATTTATTAGACATGGGAGAGAGGAGGGATTAAGAAATTCAATGTGCATCTGGCTCCCGAGATGCTTTCAGAGATATATTGTTTATTGCTTTGGGATTTTACCTGGCATAAGGCCCTCAATCTGTTTCAAAAAGTAGCACTTTGAGGATCTTTCAGAGAGTACATATTGTTTCTGACTTACCTTTTGGTATTGGATTAAGTTTCTACTGCATAGGGATGTTGTTTCACATCTTTCCAGGATGTGGTAATGATGTGCAGAGTACTGAGGTCACAGGATTACCTGTTGCTGAGAGTTTTGACTGGTGATTTGCCATTATCACAGCTGGATCAATTTAAAAAAGACAGCAAGGCAAACTAGCTTTAGCAAATTACACATCTACAAGACAAAAGCGGAGGTTACAGACAAAGCAACAGAATAAATAAACCATTTGTCAAAGACAATGATATCATACTATCAGCACACTAGGATACTACCATAACTCTATTTACATTCCAAATTCATTCCACAGGTCTACAGACCCTAATTTAACCAAATGTCTGTTATCAGCATAACCCTTATTAGGGTCCAGGGGCCATCCAAACCATTGTTTGATACGCCAATTCAAAGGTATCAGACGTTTATAACTGTAAGAAAAGCTAGTCATGTGTTACAATAGATTTAATTTCATCCACTCTGCTCCCTAACAGACACATCACTGGACAAAGCAGAGTCTTTACGCTTAATATGGAACTTCACATTTCTTTGACACCAGTCCAAATTCTTCTTACTTCATGGCACTACCACAGAAGACATATAAGTGAACCAAAACCATACCTACATAATCTGATATATTGTTCATTTTAGTGGAGTTACGTGTGTTCTAAAAATAATCATCTGTAAAATGTTGTACCTGGCTTACCTTACTGTTACATTTGAACAGAGCTCAGCCATTGGTAATGTTATTAGTTACCCCTGTGATTTTCCTGTTATAACTCAATATGTCTGCTGAAAAAGGCCTATTCACTCAACCACTGCCATGGGAAACGCCCAGTCAGAGGCCTGGACACTGATTCCACTAATATTTTTTAAAACTTTTTTATCATCTTTTGAAAAATATCTACAATAGCTGTAGTTTCCTTACAATTCAAATTATTCCAGTCCAACTTTAACAAATACTGCAAAACAACCACCAGATTCAGCATAAGAATACAACCATAAACATAGGATATGAGATGAACAGACTTTTCCACAGTTACTGCAAAGAGGTTCCTCTTCCCGTCCACAGGCAGACTCAGAGTTGAGACAAACTGATACAGTGGGGAGATGTACAGTAAAGCCAGGAAAACAAAGTGGCAGACAGACATACAGGCCAACAGAGAGAGCTCATGTAGAGACAGCAGGGAGACACGCTGATCAATTATTCAGCTCAGCACTAGGGTTTCCTGGAACGGGCAATGTGCAACACAGGTCAGTGGTGTCAGTTTGGTGGAGGACCACCAACGACCACAACCACTGCCAACCACTATTAGTAATAACTGAAATCACCCAAAGTACCAAATACACAGTTTGTTTTTTGTGTGTGATAAGGTGAAGAAGCGGGCGCTGATACTTTCACACAGAGAGGAAGAAACAAAGCGCTGATTACATCATGACTTCTGAGATCGGGAAGTCCTTACCGAACAATAATTATCCCCCTCCTTTGATCAAACACTTAATGAAGCAAACTGCCTAATTATTTTTATTTATTTAAGATTTTTCTCCTTTTCCATTTGTTTCATCCCCCGCCATGAATTTGACAAAATATACATTTTTCAATGAAATTATCCATTTCTGGCATAATTAAATATGCCCGAGGAGGATGTTAAATTATTTCATTTATCTTTGTTTTTTTCCCCTGAAATATCTGAAAACTCAGTCATGCAATTTTAAAATGTTTTTTTTTTTTGTTTTATGGATATCATGCAGAGCTGAAGTCCAAAGCAAAGGCTCAGGGATGGGTTAGTTAGTCCCTGCTCAGTGACTTGTGGCTAAACCTGATTTTAATGGCCAGGCCAGGCATGTTTCAAAGCCCACATACTTAGCCTAGATTTGGTACAAGAAAATCTGGATTGTAAGTGTGTGGGCAAACTCATGTAGGCTAAAGGTTCAAAATATAGCCAGGAACCAGACCCATGCAAGACTTGAACTTAATCGATTACATTTCAAAATTAGACCTACAACTAGAAAAGCTCAAACTGGAGGGATGTCTTCACTTTTCCTGATTCTAGTGCGGATGTGATCTGCTGCAATTGATCAAAGCTGCAGTCTGCTATTGATTTGTGAGTGAGAAAGTGCATTGCAGTAATCCAGTCTGCATGAGACAGAGGCATGTATAAGCTTATTGGCATTCAAGAGAGCTGGGTGCGGTCTGACCTTTCCAGTATCTTCTGAGCTGATAAAAGGTAGTTTTAGTCAAGAAGGTCTAAAAGCTGAGAAGTTCAGGTCAGTGTGGAAAAATCACTCTAGTTCTTTAGCTGCTGATTATAACCAAGACATAATGATTTTAGCAATGGCATAATACATAACACCAGGCTCAGAAAGGAAATAATAATGTAGGGATTTTGATTACAAAATTTACTTTGGCCACAGTTCAACTCCAACTGAGAAAAACTGTTACTATTAGTCAAATTATTACATACAAGAAGATGGAGTGATATAATAAGAAAAATCAAATATGCTGGAGAGAGAGAGAGAGAGAGAGAGAGAGAGAGAGAGAGAGAGAGAGAGAGAGAGAGAGAGAGAATCAGATCCAGCAGTTCAGAGTGCAGCAGGTGGAGATAGTGTTGATATGGATATTAATACTAAGGTAAATGCAGCCAAACACACACTTAAATGCCAAAGGAAAACAAAGTTGGGTTGCAGCCTTCAGTGATTTTACTGTTCATTGATGCTCAAGTTCAGTTAGTAGAACACAAACCAAAACTTCCTGTCCACTGCAACTCAATAATAAAGCAATAAAACACTGTAAAGTCAACTCAAGTCAAATTTATTTATAAAACACATTTAAAAACAACCCACATTGACCAAAGTGCTGTACAGATCAGAGCAGGTAGCTAAAATCACAACTAAAAGAAACACAAATAAAAGAAACATCGATATAAACATCAATACACAAAACTCATAGGCACAAATCAAAGCATACAGCTCATAGGCACAAATAAACAGCTCAAAGACATAGGCACCAGTCAGAAAATTAGCCCCATCAGGAGGAATCAAATGCCAGTGATTCAAAAAGTCAGTGGAGGGGGCAGATCTGATAGGAAGGAGGATGCTGTTCCACAATCTAGGGGACGCAACCACAAAGGCGCGGTCACCCATGAGCTTAAATTTAGTATGCGGGACAGCCAGGAGTCACATGTCAGCTGACCTGAGGGACCTGGAGGTAGAATAAGGGGTTAGGAGGTCTGCGATATAGGAGTGGGTGTTGTGGTACACCGTGGCTGGACCCAAAAGCACGACTAGCACAAAGGGAGTCGAATTAGTTAGTTTCAGTTTATTAGGAAGTACAATGAGTAACCAGGAGTGTGGAGGTAATCGCTGTGAGCTGGTGGACTGGGTGAAGACAGCGGGCTGGCAAGAGACTGGGGAGAGCAGGCAGGCAGAGCAAGGATAGCGGGCTGAGGTGGAGCAGTGGAGATCCAAGGTGAGGTCTTCCTGGAAAACTGGTGAGTAACTTGGAGGCTGGTGAGATGAACGAACCTGAACTCAGGGAGTCAGAGAGTTAGTCTGGGTTTCAGATAACACAAAGGTAATTTTCTAGAAAGGTAAGTCAGAGGCCGAGGTATAATACCTCTTGGGTAAATGGATGATCTGGCGAAGACTGGTGAGAAGAGCAGGGTAGATATACTGCCAGATGTTAATTGTGGATGGAGAGCAGGTGAGCAGCAGCAGATGGGTAGCAGGTGTGTCAGTCTCTGTGTCAGCCCTACAGCACACACATACACACACACACACACACACAGACATATACAGGAGGGGAACTAACAGGGGACAAACAGACAGAGACACTAGGAATAGTACAGCGGTACCATGACAGGGTGCCAGCCCATTTAGGGTTTTATTGACAAACAGGAGAACCTTAAAATTAACTCTGAACCGTAATGGCAGCGAGTGAAGAGAGGCCAGAATAGGGTGATATGGTCCCTCTTCCAGGAAATGTCAGGAGCCGCTGTAACCTGTGTAAACCTCCACATCTTTAGCAACAAGTAAAGCTATTTGTCCATCAGGAAACTCCGTTAATCACTGAGAGTTGATGCAGAGCAGCTGGAAGGACATCAGAGGGAAAACCAGAAAATATTTTCTCCATAAAATATGATCTCTGTAATGTTGCAAATGGAGCTGCTGTGATGCAAGAAACATTTCAGACTCAATCTGACAAAGTATTATCATCATCCAGTTTCACCAGAATCAGTGAATAAAGTTCTAAAAATGTGTGTTTTTGTACAGTGATCTGTGAGGCTTGGCCCCCAGAAACACTGCGGTGTTTTCAAACCTAATTCTTGTCTCATTTGTGGTCTGATAAACAGTAAATTCATCAAATTCAGTGCCCCATATCGCTAGTTTCATCAAAATCAGTGAATACACATAAAGTTGTGTCTTAATACAGTAATCCAATAGTCACTGAGGCCTGGCTGCCTTCTCGTCTTAATGCCACAAGTGGACTACGCACATGAGCAAAGCAGCAGATGTTCAAACAAGTGACTTCCTAACTGAAAACCCACCTTGATGAGAGCACTGACAGATTACATTTTCATTTTCATGTTGACCCAAAAAGAGCATGGTGACATATACAGTAAATGTAAATGCAAAGATGGGGGGTGTTGTTTCACTTACTGCATTTGAATATTGTCTACTGTACAGCAGGTTAAGTCTTTGAAAATGAAATGTCAAATGCCGTGTTCATTTTCATATTGTTAGAAAATTGCATTTTCATCAAGACACCAAAAGAGCATGGTGACATGTAAATGTAATTGCAATAGACTGAGGGTTTTCATTTTCATTTTGAAATTGTTAGAAAATTTCATGGGCGGGACCTATGCTGAAAGATGTAAGACACGTCCCTATTGGCCAGCCTCTATTGAAGTGACAGCAACATCCACTGTTAGCAGACAGGAGACGGAGTGGGAGCGGAGAAGACAGAAAATCCTTCCACAGGTATGTATACACATAACTTGTAATCTTAGTAATAGCAAGAATGTTATGTTTGAACTGGTAGTCACTACAGTTACACGCCCTCTTATTATGGAGAATTGACATCACCTACTGCTTATCTTGATGAACTAACTCCTAATAATCACATTACGGTAGTGGATGGAAACAAAGCATTCTTTCGCATTTTCTTTTGTCGATTTCTGGCCCACCAACCGAAATTACCTTTGGGAATATGGCTTTATGGTTACTTAGCTTTATATGTATGGGAACGTGTAGTGACACGGTATTATTGATGTTACTGGTGAGAGATAAAATATTACTTGTTGTCCAGTATTGTCCTGCAGTATTATACAGCTTGTGCATGACCGGAATCAATTTTTAATAAAATTTTTTGCTCTGAATGATCACATTACAATGTTATGTACTTGGTGGTGAAGAAACCAAAGCTATCTGCCAGGAGTGTATGCAAATCAAGCATACACAGGTAATGGTCATTATTGTACTGTCATATTGTTGTATGTTACCAATTTGAACTTGCAAGAGAAGTGTGGAAGGACAATTAATTTAATACCTGTACTATGAATTTGTTTCAGGATCCCTCCCTGACCCATCAATGTTGTCCTTTGGGGAAGAACTAAAAAGCCTCAGACCCCAACCGCTAATATCCTCTGTGCTGCATGGCTTGTCTGAGCTTTCACTGGTAGACTCAAGGTTTGGATCTGTGCCACAAGGTTCATCACTGGCCATGTCACACACCCAGATTGCCCCAGCATTCCCCAAATGCCCTGTGGATGGTGCCAAATTTTCCACTGCCATACACTTCGTCTACCAGTTCTTCCATTTGGGGTGCCTAAATGTCACACAGGAGATTGCAGCTATGATAGAGGGCACACAAGAGCAGTCTGAGTGTCCATTATGGAAAGAAATGTGCCAGCCCAGAGTAACAGCCAGTAGGTTCTATGAGGTTTGCCATGTGCGAGGGAGTACAACAAACTAGCGCAATGAAAGGGGCCTTGAACGTGAACCTCAGGTGCTGGAACAATACTCAAAACTGGTCAATGTAAATGTCTCACCCTGTGGCTTTGTCATACATCCTGATGCTCCTCACCTTGGTGCCAGCCCAGATGCAAGGGTTTATGACCCTAATGTAGCTCCTGGTTTTGGGCTTGCAGAATTTAAATGCCCAGACATCCATTACATTTCTGAGGTGGGGCATGTCAAATGTGTGAAAGGCCAGGCAAAACTGAAAAGAATTCTACTCACAGGTCAACTGGCAATAACTGGATTGAGCTGGTGCGATTTCATTAGTAACACTGAAGAGGACATAACAGTTGAAATAGTCTGTAGGGATGATGAATTGATAAGATGAATGAAAAGGTGGATCTTTACTTTTTTGATACATATATATGGATGTGTATCTCTAGACAGCTAAATGGTAACACCAGTAACTCTTTGTCTCCTGTACTTGTCAGATATTTTACCTGTATATCTAGGAGCCTGTATAATAGCATAATTGTCGTATGTGCTGTGTAGTGGTATGCGGACCCAAAAGCAGATGAACAGGAAGCGGTATCAGGGTGAAGTAGCCGAATGACTACAGTGTTTATTGGGTGGTGGTATGCAGGCAAGTACAAGCAGGTCGGTAATGAACAGACAAAAGGCAGATAGGTTACTGGCTGGCAGTGGTGGAAGCAGGGGAGTGAGTCCAAGGTGGCAAACAGTTCACGTGGGAGCAGGCCAAATACAAAACTCCAGGATCCAGCCAAGGTCCAAGGGAGACAAAGAATCCAATACAAACTCACGGTAAGAATGCTGGGGAACTGGGCACAGGAACCAGGTACAACAAAAGGAGCACCAAACGGCGACACTCACAAGACAGGAACAAAACTCACAGTAAGAATCACATCAGGTAGGAATAACACCATACATTAACACCAATGGACGGACTAAATACCCTAGGGGAGGTGAAACAACGAGACACAGGTGCAAACAATCAAGGAAGGACCAACAATCAAAACTGGAGGGAAAACAAAGACAGGAAGTAAAAACCACAAAACACACCAGGGAAGGAACACACTACAAAATGAAACAGGAAGTGACAACACCTAAACTACCACAATAATATAATATGTAAATATTTATAAATGTAATAAATTAAAATAAAGAGAATTTTAGTAGATGATTAATTGTCATTGGAAATGGTCTTGTTAAACAGTGTAGAAGGGTTAGGGTTAGGGTTCATTTTCATTTTTACTCAAATAACACAAACATATGTGGAAAATTATAATGCTATTGTGGAATTACATTTTCAAGGTTACATTATCATTTGAATATAGTCCAGTATACGCTTCCATAGGAATGTGCAAGAGTATACTGTACACTGCAGATGGAAATAATCTGTTTTTGTGGCTTGAGGTTTTGGTCCTGATGGACCGCAGCCTCCTGCCAGAGAGAAGAGTCTGAAACAGTTTGTGTCCAGGGTGGGAGGGGTCAGCCACAATCTTTCCTGCACGTCTCAGAGTCCTGGAGGCGTACCAGTTCTGGAGGGAAGGTAGATTGCAGCCAATCACCTTCTTGGCGGAGCAAATGATACACTGCAGTCTGCTTTTGTCCTTGGAAGTGGCAGCAGCGTACCAGATGGTGATGGAGGAGGTGAGGATGGACTCAATGATGGCGGTGTAGAAGTGCACCATCATTGTCTTTGGCAGGTTGAATTACTTCAGCTGCCGCAGGAAGTACATCCTCTGCTGGGCTTTCTAGGTCGAGGTCTTGGGTATTGATGGTGCCCAGGAAGCGGAAGGACTCCACAGTGTTGATAGGGGAGTCACACAGAGTAATGGGGACGGGTGAGGCTGGGTTCTTCCTGTAATCCACAACCTTCTCCACTGTCTTAAGAGTGTTGAGCTCCAAGTTGTTCTAACTGCACCAGGTCACCAGGTGGTCAATCTCCCATCTGTAGGCAGACTCATCTCCATTAGAGAGGAGCCCAATTAGGGTGGTGTCATCCGCAAACTTATGGAGCTTGATGTACTGGTGACTGGAGGTGTAGCTGTTGGTATACAGGGAGAAGAGCAGAGGGGAAAGAACACAGTCTTGGGGGTAACCGGTGCTGATTGGCTGGGAGTCAGAGACATGTTTTCCCAGTTTCACATGCTGCCTCCTGTCATATTTGATTCATGTTTCTTTTTCCGACTACAATCTTTTTTGTGGCTCATGTAAATTCCATCTGCGCTGTGTTTACACCTGATCTTCAGAGGTGGCGAATGTCATGACCTCAGAAAATCAAGATAATACATACATACATAATCATAATCAAGCCTGGATTGTACACACAGACACAATACAAGAAGATGTCTAATCAGGCAACATAAGTGAAAACCCCTGTGTGAGTGAATTATGGGTGTGTAGGGTCTTTACAGTGTTGAATGGTTTTTGGAAGGTGCTGACACCTTGGGAACCACTCACCACTTTGTCAACTTTAATGGCAACCTGTATTTGATAATGGTTACAAAAAATGTAAATAATAAGTGACACATTCCCTACACACAGGGGTCTCAACAATAACTGTCCTTTTCATGGAACACAAAGTAGTAAGTGAACTGTTTTTAAAGGGAGGTAAAGTCTCTTCCCCTTGTAAGTTATTGGATGAAACCAACATATTGTTGGGAATCGAGCTTGGAGCTGTACCGCATACTATGCACTAATTCTATAAACTAAGTCTAACCAGGCATGTAAGCACGCTCAAGTTCTGAGTGTACAACCGAAATTAAGGAGCTACTCACAGTTGATATGAAGACATTGAGGGCTATATCAGCTCCAAACCATTTACATTTACATTGACATTAATTTATTTGGCACATGCTTTTGTCCAAAGCAGCGTACAAATTAGGAAGGAAGATAAGGCAGATAAAGCAGCAAGATGTGGCAGTAGTTTCCAGTTTGTTTGAAGTCCATCTGCTCCTGCCTTGTTACTACAAAAGGTAAGTACATAGTTTTCTGTATACTAACTGCCAAGAAAGTACATTCTCATTAGTAAAGCACATTTTACCTTGTCATAGCAAGAAAAGTGTAACAAGTGTAACAGTAATAATGGCCACATTCCATTGAAGTACACCAGTAAGACATGTTAATAGAAATAAAGCCAAAAATATATATATAATGGGTGTATGCGAATATAATAATGATGTACAATAATGTATGTGCATATGTGTCTACTTACACTGAATATTAAAATATTTATATACATATATAAGGTGTTGTTTCTTTCAAAATAATAATTTTCAACTTTTATTTTTATCCCTTTTTTGTTTGTCCCTCTTGTCCTTACCCAAAAGTTAAATACATTTTTATGTGACCAACAAGTCATTATCCAAAGATATTCAATTTACAATGATGTACAATGGAGAAAAGCAGTAGATCCTAATATTTCAGAAGCTTGAATCATTGAATGTCATTTTGCTTGATAAATAAATGAATAAATGAACAGTTAAATATAATTCACAGAAAAAAACTTCTGGTGGGGGTGTGTATACAAACATGTGGGACCCACAGAGGGGGCAGGAATCTGGGTCAGTGTGTTGTGTCTGGTTCAAGCAGCAGCAGTGTGGTGATGGCTGGGAACACCACCAACCCCAGCAAGCCATGCACTGCCTGGGGTTATACACACTGACACAGTAGGGGGTGGGAGGGAGAGGAAGCGCCTGGGGATGCATGTTGGGTGACAAAGACTGGACATGAAATGGAAAATACACTGAAACACACCATTTTCTGTAGTGTGCATGGTAGACTGAACATACATGCAGAGTCACTCACACCAAAACAGGATGCTGCACAATCTCTCTTCAGAAAAATGAATACATAAATAAACATTTTACAATTTATTTGTCACTTAGTAATAGAGCTAGATGTGTTGCCTTTCAGTGTTTATTTCAAAACTAACCATTTTAAAGACATGTAGCTTTTCATTAACAAAATTATTTCAGCAACACTAAAAACAACTTTAATATACAATTAAGTAAATATAATGAAAATAAATAGGTCAGTAAGTGTAATAGAGAAAAATAACATAATCATGTAGTGTACTAAGTTGGAGAAAATGTTCAGCATTTGCCATTCTCAAAATAATATGAATATACTGTACCAAACATTGGCTGGTTCCACCCTCTCAAATATGAGAATTTGTTGCTTTTAACATCAGTATTAAAGTAATCCATTGGGGTTTTTGATTGTTGGTTTTAATTTTAAGACATCCGTTTGGGTTCTTATAACATGTGATGGGCATTTGTCAAGAGGAAATGATTAATCAATTTATCAAAAAGTAAACTGGAATATTACCTGGCCCCGGGTTTTCTGTGTGCCAGTTAGTCAAAAGACAGTTGATATAACACAACTTTACTGACCATGTGGACACAATATAAAACAAAATAATTAATAATAAACTAGATTTTGAAACAGGGCCCCTCTATTGTACCTTATTGTCACAAAGCCCTCTACAAATTTGCTACAGGAGTTTAAAAACTAGCATACCAAAATGACCATAAGTTCTCAGATAGTTTGCCTAAACTGCAGAGAGAAGCAGTCTTTATTTAAAACTTACATTAGAGACAGGTCTTTATTTTGAATTTCCCCTGTATTGAGAGTATAAGAAGCCTCCTTGTTTTCTGATTTGCTCCAGTTTTAATTAGTTTGCTGTTAATGGAAACTCAACACTCAACCCCACATCAACCTGTTTTATCTGTCTTAATAAATTCAGTATAACGTAAATTTCACTATTTCCACCAGAACAAAATAGTCATGTCACACTCATCAATCTGCTGCTCTGAGTTTTTGTTTTTTAAACAGAAATACTATTTTCCTTCACTTAACTATTTCCTGTCAGTTCCTGGCCTTTTTTTTTTTATCTGTGTGAAGTTACATTACATTACATTAATGAAACTCAACACTTCCTGCAAAAATGTTTCATGTTAAAAGCCTTACAGCAGCTCAAAGGGCATAATTTCCCCCCTTTTCCTGGTAGGCTTTTAATTAGAAACATCAGCAGGAACAGTTCAGTTTCAATGATTTTAAGAGCACTCAAAAAATGGCAGAGTAGGACTAATCTCATGTCAGCCTTTAATAAAGACTGGCCTTTATTTGCTCATGCTGGCCACACCGTTATTTAAGTTTATGCTCAGTTGGTAATCCAGGCTTGGTTGCTGCCCTGAAAGTAATAAACCTTTAACCTTACATTTTATATACATTTTTAGAGACAGATGTCAGTTAGTGTTTCATTTTTAACTTTTGTTTTTATTACCTGACTTTTCATTTTAGTGTTCATTGAAGAAGGGGCTTTAGTATTCAGCACATGAGAGTAGGAGGACAATAGAGTTAAAGCACAAGAGCAGTTGGAGAAATGTTAGTGGCATCACTGGTTTGTGAATAGAGCAACAAAGAGGTCTGATACACACCTGTATATACAGGTGTAAATATAGATGTGCTGTGAAAGAACAGTCCTCACATTGATCTGTCCTCACAATGAAGACATAAGGTCAGCAATAGAAGGAAGCCTTTTCGCTCTTTCACTTCTCAATACATTCTCCTTATCTTTACCTGATGATCTGCTGCTTCTCCTCTGTCATGTCTGTCTCACACTTTCCATCCTCTCAGTATCGTCATACAAACCTTGCTTAGAGTGCTTCCCAGCCCACATGTAAAGCAGTGTACTCTTGATATGTCTAATTTATCAGCAGATACATGTTATAGTTTGTTCCATTTGGAATTGGCAAATTAACCTTTTTAATGTGGTTTACAAAGGGTACAGTTGGCTGAATTAAGTCACTTACTGAAGCTCTGAAATCAGTCTGTGTAGAAAAAGATAGTGGGGCTGCCCAGGTATATTAAAGGCTGCCAAAGTGGCAACCCATTTGAGCATTTTTTATTTTCATCTTTTTATCCATCTGAGAACGATGCCATCCGCGATTGTTTAACTAGTGGACAATCTCCCCTCGTTCTACCCCTCTCGTAGCTGTTTGTTCTGCTATCGCGAGAAGGGTCTACTGACAATCATACCTGCTCTGCAGAGAAACACACAGAGAAAGAGAGAGAGAGCGAGAGAGAAGTTCTCTTATTACGTTGGTGGACATGGTGGATATTTTACAAGCCCGGACCAGGTAAAGCAACAGTGAACAGTGAACACACCTGGTTGGTACTGATGTCATTCAGTACCACGTTGGTTTCAATCATTCGACTATGTCATTAACAACAAGCACCTGTTGTTGTGAAAACGGAATCACGGTGAAAGCAATCCAAAATGCATGTTGTGTTTTTTGGGTGACTTAATAAACTATATTGTTGATGATGAAACGGTGCCGGCAATACGGTGGGGAATGCCTATCCAAATGAGCACTTGGGCCCCCCCAAAATTCTCAAAATTCATTTTATTATAATAAACATTAAATATGATGAACATGTATTGATAAATAATTAAAACTAATAATTTGAAAATAAATACACAAGTTAAAAATAGGCTACATATAATAAAAACATGGCCAGGCCGGCATCAGGTAGCTTATCTCCCAGACCAAATCAGGCACTGCGGTGAGAACGCCAGTCCCCCCATTCATTTGAGAGGTGGTCTGTTAGTTAGTTAGTCTGTTTACAAGCCAGTTCCAAGGTGATTTACGGAGTTTCCTTATGGACAGATAGCTTTACTTGTTGCTAAAGTAGTTCACCGCTGTAAGGAATTACAATGATTAAAGGGGCACCAAATTGTGTGGGTGCAATCAATACATTTTTCATAATTCAAAATTATCAAAGATAATAAATTAATTAATAAAACACCACTCTTCAAGCAGAGAAAACTGATAGCCAATGTTTAATTTAGTCTCATACAATATACTAAACTATCAATTTGGAAATCAAAGTAACCAGCATGTATATGCACACCAGTATTTATTAAAAAGATAAAAGAAATTCACACAACATGAAATCTAAATCTAAAATGCACTAATTTGAACTGAAGAACAACTGGAGTGTGTGTACACGTGTGTATGGGAGTGAGGTAAGCACGTGTGTGTGTGTGTGTGTGTGTGTGTGAGTGTGAGGGTGTGTGTGTCTGGGTGCATGCCAGAATAAATGTGTATATGTTTCTTTGTTCTGCCTCAGTATGTCATGCGCATTAACATACATGGTCAAAACATATAAAGCATGTGAAGCCGGAGTTGTTCCTCTCCACCATGTGTGATTGTGTTTGAGGCCAAATCAAGTTTATATGTGTGATCTGTGTAGGATAACAGTGCAAGTTAAAAAGCGTTAGCAAGCATGCAAAGACTCTGTGTCTGGGTGAAGCATAACGTTAACTAACATTAACTTAGCATGTCACTACCACATAACCATAACAGATGAAAACACATTACAACAATAAACCTTAAGGAAAAACACATCAATACATGCTTAGCTGTGTTACACTATATCAGTGATCAGGATCTCAGTTCTGAAAAGCCAAATCAGGTGAAACGGGACAACTTATCATTTTGTTTACTGGTTATCAATCAATTCTGATTGGTCCAAGGATGGGCATTAACTCTGAGTAAAGGGACACCTCCTCGGTCTGGCCAAACTCAAATGCGATAACATTACACTACTAAAAAAAAAAAAACGGCCGATCTAAGACCATGTAAAAAGGAGTGCCCACCCGTGAAAACCCTGTGCCCTCTTGCTGATAATTGTCTGGCGCCGGTACTGCGAAGAAAGTGACCAGAGTAGACACATTCAGGCAGAGAAAAACAGAAAGCGATGGAGCGGGACAAGCCGGTGTGTGCAGTAAGACAGTGGTTCCCAACCTTTTTGGTCTAAGGTACCCAGGTACCCCTTCATTGATTCCCACCTATCATGTACCAAATGTATAACACTATTGATTATATAAAAGCAGATACTGTTACCATAGTTTTTTCATGCAATTGAAGTGCCATTGTTAAGGTTGGTTTGGTAAACCTCTCTCTCTAAACCTCTCTCTCTCTCTCTCTCTCTCTCTCTCTCTCTCTCTCTCTCTCTCTCTCTCTCTCTCTCTCTCTATCAAAACCTAACACAGCAGCGGCAGATGGCCGCCCACCATTGAGTCTGGTTCTGTCCAAGGTTTCTGCCTCTTAAAGGAAGACGGTGTAGTCCCTTATTCGTCCAGGAATGTTCCATCGTAGAAAAGATTTCAATCGTAGTCATCTGGACACTGTTTTCAGAATCAAGACGTTTTGGCTCCCATCCGGAAGTCATTCTCAATTGTGAAAAATGGTCTGAGAACCCAGAAATTTAAGCTAATCTTTGTTACTTAAGCCCTGCCCTCAGGAAGGAGTCTTCCTGAGTTTATGCTGTTTAACCTGCCTAGTTTCACCTGAAACTGCCCTTCTTTTGTTTCCATGATGGCCCAGTAATCAGTAATCAACTCTTAAAGGAAGTTTTTTCTTGCCACTGTCGCCAAGTGCTTGCTCATGGTGGGATTTGTTGGGACTGTAAATAATATTATAAAGAGTATGGTCTAGACCTGCTCTGTAGGAAAAGTGCAATATGATAACTTCTGTTATGAATTGGCACTATATAAATAAAATTTAAATGAATCATACTACTACCACTTGGAGTGAAGCTGAATATTCCAAACATTTATCCATTACTTTTAGCTAACTATTTCAACCATTTATCCAATACTTTTAGCTAACTATTTCAACTGTTTATCCAATATTTTTAGCTAATTATTTCAACCATTTATCCAGTACTTTCAGCTAATTATTTCAACTGTTTATCCATTACTTTTAGCTAATCATTTGATATTTTACTCATTACTTTTATCTATTTATTTCAACCATTTATTATTACTTTTAGCTACCTGTTTAGACTTCTGTGCTTGCTTGCCAACTAGTTTTCATTTTCAGTCTTACATAACTGCAACAGATACAGTAGTGTTCAGATGTTACAACTGCCTACACCTACCCCTCTGTCTGTATGTGTGTAGAGAAAAGAAAAAGAGAACTGAAGGGTGAGCAGATAGTTTGTGAGTAAACACTAAAATAAGGTGGAGAATTAAGTAGAATTTAAATGGTAAAATAAGGGTAATTTATTTCTGTAACACAGTGAGTAATTTTCCCTCAGCCTCCACATTAGCAGAGGTGCCAACCTTTCTGGTGATTGTTTCATTTGTTTACAGCAATTTTGCTTCTTTCATAATTCTGCTCATCTCATATGGAATACAGTGATGATTAATTGATGTGAAAATGACTCATTGAACGTTTATTTAAAGACAAGCAACCTTTGTTCTCCTTTTTTATTGTTTCATGTTGAAATCAGGAGACTGCCAGCTGAATAAAAACAAGTCTAATCTAATTAACACTTCTATACACTGCTCATACAATTTCTAGCCAATTCTTGTTCTTCCTGTTTTGTTTTTTCCCCCTGTAAACTCCCATAATTTGTATGGCCCTCAAGCTTCATGTGGGACCATTCTGCCAAGGAAAAAATAGTGTGCATGTTATTCTTGAGGCAGAAAGTATGAGTGTGAGGGTGAGGTTGGTTGTGTAATGACGGAGACAGTTCTCATCCCATTTTTGGTTTAACCATTTCCCTTATTTTAAACGTTAAGCCTGGCAATATTCTGTATTGTCTTTATTTTCAGAAAATCCCATTAAAAACCAAAACCAACAATGACTGCATCCTACTAACAAGTATTGTGTGTATGTGTCAGAGCCTGATATATCATATTCCTCTGTGCCATAGAGCTCCATTGTTTTCTCCATTAAAAACACATCAATGAGCCACACTGTTGCACTGGGTGACATATTCCTTCCATGAACACACACACCGTAGTTTATTTTTACTCAGTCCCAAATACCTGTCCTACTGTCCCAAATACTCACTAGATCAACACATGTGGATTAATCCATGGCTGTAAATAGTTCTCAACTACAGTGGCCAACTTTAGGAAATTATTGGGCTTGGAGCTGAGAGCCACAGACAAGGTAGGGAAGTCAAAAGGTATTGAAGACGGACTAAAATATTGTTGGTTTTGGTCTTTTCATGGGATTTAAGGATAATAAAAAATAATGTACTGGAAATTTGCATATTAAAGCTGGTATTTAATAACAATGGCAGAGTCTCTGATAATAGCCAGAGGCGTGGCCAGCACAAACAAATAAAGGCTGGTCGAAAATAAAGGCCGGGTAAAAGAAACCTTGAGGCTGGTGAAATGCATGAGTCATGTCATACTCACCACTATGCTGCTCTGAGTTTCTAATTTTAACAGAAATAATGTTTTCATAATTAATTCCAGTCGTTTCTTCTTTGTACTCAATATTGATGTTAAGCTATCATCAACAAAACTCAACACTTCCTGATGTTTCTTCGCATTTAAAAACCTATATATAAAAAATAGGCTGCAAGATTTTAATGTGCCAATTCTGGATGAAATGTTGAGTCTCATTCATGATAGTTTAACCGTGTGTGGGAAAAAAGGCAAAGTGAACGCCTGACATGATTCTTGCTGTACTGATGGAATTTGTGCTGTGTCAGGACCAAATGTAAATGTAGGACATTTTGAGTTTTCAGGAACAGGGTAAATTACAAATAAAGCCTGGTTCACTCTGCCACAGAGGTAAATGTAGGCCACTATTTGAGACTATATAGAATAATGCCAGACTAATCTTTAAACCAGACCTTAACTATGGCAAAGTTGCCATGCATGGATGTTGTAGAAAACACTGGCTTCAAAAATGAAAAAAAAAATGGACAAAATTACAAAAATAAGATCCAGTTACTGTATAAAAAACACTAAAATAAAAAAACTGCCCATAATGAATCATCATGACAGTGATGTTCAGCATGATAACTTGCAAATATTTCTGTTGTTGTAGTTACTAGGCCAAAGTAGAAATGACATACTTGGCCTGAGCCAGCAGCACTAATCAGCTGGTGCGCTGATGCAAAGAAATGCAGAAGATTCTTTATTAGTTTTTTAAATTAATGTGCACAGTGTCTGCATTCTGGGCATCCACATTATTTTCATCCAGACCAAATAAAGTGAACTGATGACATGTTCTTCACAATGATAGATATCACACAGATCTCTGACCATGATTTAGATGCATTTTAGAGATATTGGAAGCTATTAGGTAAATCAATTTTCATTCAAGATAGCTGCTGTTGACACAATGGATGGAAGTAAAGTTCTTGGAGTGGATGGAAAGTAACTTCTAGACACTAAAGAAAAATTGGAATAATGCTGGTGCTCTGCTTTAACCGCATCTAAGTAAAGAATAAAGATACATAAAAGCAAACAGCATTTACAGTACATCTACAGTAAACTGAGTGGTGGACCTCCAGTAAGTTAATTAATAATAAAAAAAATAAAAATAAACCCAGTTTCACTTTCAAAAATGATGTTACTTTTTTCAAACATTGAAAATCTTTAAGAATGTTAATTGAACTTGGTTCACATTTGCCTTGAGAATAATTTATCTTCTCTCAGTAGTCTTATTTTCCATTTGTTCAATAGCAATTATTCTATCCTCCATCAGTGTTCAAATTACACTTTAGGTTTCAGGGTTTGGGGAGGGTGAAGGTGAAATACATGGTACTTGGGTCATAGCCTGTTAATACTTTGGTAATAATAATGAGACTAGTGGTAATATGTGGGTATAATTTCTGTAATAGACTAATAAGGAAGCAAAAACAGGGTAATATTTGTTTCTAGTAATAATGTGGTAAAATCTTTGCAATTAGAGCGTAGTGGTGGAGGTAATAATAAGGCAGGGTAATACTTTAATGGAAAAGAGGGAAATAGAGGGGGTACATGTATGGTACTAACAATAACGAGGTAATATGTTTTATGTTTTGTTTTTTTACAGTACTTAAAGCATAATATCAGTGTAATCATTTAATTACAAGAAACATTCCTCTCAAAATTCCTCTTTGTGATTTCTTACCTGGAAACACAGATAGTATTTTAATAATAATTTCAATAATAAGGTCATGTACTAACAATAATGAAGTAACTTTAGTTTCACGTTTTCATAATACTTATGGTGTAATGTCAGTGTAATAACTCACATTCACAACAGAATTACTGTCTTCTTTAAATTAATGATTTCTTAGCTGGAAACATGGATGGTAGTTTTAATATGTATGGTGTAGTAATAAGGTAATGTACGAACAATAATGAGGTAATATTAGTTTCATGCTTTCACAATACTCAGGGTGATATGAGTGTAATACCTTCACATTAACAAGAAAAGTACTGTCAAAATTCTGCTATTCTACTACTATATTCTTACTTGGAAACACTGTTTTTGCTATAATGATCATGAATTAGTGTTTGAAAATGAACCTTTTATTTTAATACCTTTATTTCTTATATATTTTTTGCAGGATTAAAAATGCTATACTATAATTTATTATTTTAATTTTTTCATGACCCCTTCAAACTTGAACTTTTGTTTGCTTCAGGGGAGGTCAGCTCCACTGTAATTTGAACACTGATCCTTTGTCCTCTTAGATAAAGAAATGTCTATCTTAAAAGGAAAAGTGAAGAACTAATTTCTCAGGTGAAGAGTGAGCTTGCTGGGGGCAAAAGAAATTATTGTCTAGAATACTAAGCCATTTAGATTTCATAATACATTACATGCTCATCATTGATATATGGTAGTAGATTAACTACATAATCCTGACATGCAGCACCTTTAGGAAGACTCATAAGACTCATAATGGAGTCGATTGCATTTACAGTAACTACTTACCTGGAAACACAAATCGTATAATAAACATGAATCAGGGCTGGTTTTATCCACCCTTTTTATCTTATATTATGTATTGCTGGAAAATAAAGTATATTCAGTATTATTTAATGGTTGATTACTCAAAATTTTTGTGACATCCCAAAACACAGGGGAGCTCAGGTCTGTTATAGGGGCAATATCACCCCTCCCACCTTCCCTTTGAACACTAGTCCTCCACCCTCTTAGTTGAAGACATGTCTTTGTCAACAGGAAAACTATATGATTGAGATTTTTGTTTTTGTTGTCTCTTGAGAAGAATAATTGTGTGCGGCCTTAAATAGGAATTCCTTTAAAAAATGGAAAACTTTCAAGAAAGTCAGTTGTTACCTTCATTTTTCTTTTTTTCTTACTTGAAGTACTGCAGTTTTTATAGTCTATGGTTTTAACCCAATTTGATTTCATAATACATTATGTGCTCACTAGTGATATATGAAACTAGATTAACGAGAAAATCCTGATCACAGCACCTTCTCTATCTGCATGTACATCTGCAGAGACGTTCCCAACAGATATGTCTTATTATGGGAGTTAAACCTCCTCCGTCAAATAGGGGAGATTGTCCTATCTAATTAGGTGATTCAAATTATATCATTTGTTAGATAATTTTCAGCCTGGATCTAATTTTGAACTTTATTGCAAAGGAGTGAAATGGGTGTAATAAATATCAGAATAAAATAATTTCATGTCCCCTTGCCTATTACTTACGTCTCCATAAAAGTAGGGGAGTGTATTGAGCTGGCAATTAGGATTTCATTAAAATCTATAAATGGAGGTTCATTTATAGTGGATGAATTATCATAGACATCTATACACACTGTCTCCAGGGCAGATTGGGAAAGTCTGATGATTACACACACACACACACACACACACACACACACACACACACACACACACACACACACACACACACATCACCTTTCAAAGCTGATCAGTTTACTCCATCATATTGAACCAAATCTATCTCGGCACCATTTACTTCTCGGAAGCCCAGCTGCACCTTGCTGGATGAAAAAACAAGCCATGGTATGTGTGTAAGATACATAAATACCCCCGGGGGAAGAGGGGTCTCTTCCCCAGCTTGAACTCTGTGTGTGTGTACACTGGTTTATATGGTCTGTGAAGTCTTTTATTAGATTCAAGTGAGGCTGTATGTATTAATAATTTGTCCAGAGCCCCAGGAAATATCCAGTATCCTGATGGTGGAATATACTGTTCTGCCTCAGCTTTACTGGGTGTAATTTTGAAATTTTAAATACAATATTAGAAACATACAGGGAAAGAAACACAAAGAGTTAGACAATCAGGATGGTCAAATCTATCTGGAAGAGAAAATGAAATGACAGTAAAGTTATTTCCCAAACTGTCTGTTGTAAACATTGTTTTCCTGTGCGATGAGGGATTATCTCCAACATTTCAGGTGCCCTCACTTTCAGTTTGACCTCCAAATAATAGATCAGAGGTTTCCTAACCTCTGCTGCTACCGGGCCAAGCAACATGTCTACTGGGCTGCAAAGGAACAATAACATTCATGAAAATAGCTGAACAATAACTTTATAGACAATTGTTGGCTATTGTTTGTGGTAATTACATTGAATGTGGCATTGTTTGTGCTGCATCTTTCCTCATCACTCACTGTCACGCCCATAACAGGATAGTGATTTTGAACTTAAGTAGATCATCAGCACGCAAGGTCATAAATGTGTTATCACCCACTTAGCTACTAAATCTGCATACAATGTTTTCCTATTACTGTTGTACCTAGCTTCTTAACATGAGTAACAAGACTAATAATGCCAGTGGCTCTGTGGAGCTGTACTTAGCTTAGCTCTGCTTTGAGTTAAATGATACTCACAATGAAAATGCTCATATGTTAATGTTAATGGTAATGTTTACCATATTCATCATCTTAGTTTAGCATGTTAGCATGCTTACATTTGCTAATTAGCTGTAAACACAAAGTACAGCTAAGGCATTTGTTTTGCTAGTAACGAAGTATTAGAAAAATTAACATTTTGACATGATTATCGCGCTAGATGAAAAGTTAAGGCATCACCAAAGTGATTACAATTCATCCTGAGGGGGACGTGTGTACCAAATTGCATGGCAATCTATCCAGTAGTTGTTGAGACTAAAAAACAAAAATGTCAACCTCATGGTGGTGTTAAAGGAAAAGTCAGAGGATCAACAAAGCCATTAGGATTCATCCTCTGGGGAACATAAATGTCTGTATACAATTCCATGGCAATCTATCCAATAGCTGTTGAGATATTTCAGTCTGGCCCAAAATGGTGGACCAATAAAAACTTTGTAAGAATTTAAACAGCTTCAGAGGTATTTTGGAACGAGGCATGGGAGACAAAAAGCCTTACGTGTGTTGTAATATCCCACCGTTTCAGTTGTGATACCCCCCATAACCTCCAACCAACAACAACAACATTGTCAATTAGATATGATTCATGGTAGAACTGTTGGGAAAGCCTGGTTTAGATAACTGTTGGTTTGTTTTGAACCTGTCTCATCGTCTTACTGCTCGTGTTTCTTGCCTGTCAGACTTTGTTGTAGTGACTGCCATGTTTCCAGATCTGGTGAGTACAGTGTGATCAGAGAAAACTGGAATGATGTCCAAAACTTTGCAAGTAAGACATAAGTTGTAATAAACAAGAGTTATTTGTTAAGACTAGATTTTGACATAGTAGTAGCTAGCTGAGTGATGTATATTTCCAAAAAAAATGCATTTAATTAAATTACCACAAACTAATTAACACATGGCATACCTGGGGCCTTCTTGGGGCCCCTGAGGCACTTTACCACACTTCTTAAGCCGGTGTGGGTATATATAGCTTTGTGAGTGTGCATGCATTTCCACTTGTGGCACTTCACATACCTACCATTTTTGCTGCTTCACATCACAACCTCAGAGCTGTGGCACTTCCTCAAACTACAACTATTCAGTTGTGTGTATTTTTTCCATTGATATGTGTTAAATGCTTTTGCTGGTGCTAATTGGCAATGCAGTGTGGAGTTCAATGAACTGAGGTTTGTCTGGTGATGGGTGACACAGAGGTTGGCAAGGAGCCATTCTCACTTAATCAGACGTAGTGTCATCCATCTAATCACACACACAAACACACTCACCTCCCACACTGACCTTTCACCATATACAACACCAATTGCACATTAGCAACTGTATGCAAGCTGCCAATCAAACGGAGGCTCTTAAAAAGAAGGCACGAGTGTAGAGAGGGTGTAGAGAGTGACCTTATCAGCTGTTGGTCTGCAGTGGAAGACCAGACCACCATGCAGAAAACAAAGAGCTTACAGGCAGACAAGTGTGTGGTAATATATGGTAATACACTTACGCAAAAATGCATACTGCATACAGTGTGCTTTATGTTTAGGGGTGCAAACCCTTTTATGTTTGTTTATGTTATTAGGGGTTCAAGCCACGAAGGGGCTGAAACCCTTCTATGTTTGTGCCGATTTATTATTATTATATTCTGAAAATAGAGCCCCACGTGACCTGTCTCTTAGACCCCATTCCAACTAGGCTGCTTAAAGACGTTTTACCCTTAGTTAGCACTTCTTTACTGGATATGATCAATCTGTCTTTATTAACAGGATATGTACCACAGTCCTTTAAAGTAGCTGTAATTAAACCTCTTCTTAAAAAACCCACTCTTGATCCAACCTATATCTAACCTTCCCTTTCTCTCTAAGATCCTTGAGAAAGCAGTCGCCAATCAGTTGTGTTGAATTCAATTAAATTTTATTTATTTAGCGCCAATTCATTCATCGTCTAGACCGTACTCTTTATGATATTATTTATAGAGACCCAACCATGATCAAACATTTGGCGACAGTGACAAGAAAAAACTCCCTTTAAGAGGCAGAAACCTTGGACAGAACCAGACTCAATGGTGGGTGGCCATCTGCCGCTGCTGTGTGAGGTTTAGAGAGAGAAAGACAGGGAGAGAGAGAGGTTTTGGGGGACGGGGTTGGGGGTGGGGTAGAAGGAGGCACAATGCAAATACCACCTAGAATTTTTAAAATAGTAATAATGTAATTGTAGTGGTAACATTAATATTAATAAATTAATAATAATAGGAATAACAGCTATAGAAATAATAATGACAGTACTAGCAACATGGCCAATAATAACAACTGCAGCAGCAGTTGTCGAGCAGGAACACAGGGGCAGCAAGTGGCCCACAACCACAGATCCAGTCTCTGCAGCTCCAGAGGCAGAAATACCTGCTGAGAGCGACAGAAGGAGAGAGGAGAGAAGCGAGAAGGCACAGAACTACGAGAGAGAGAAGATGTTGAGTTAGTAACATGCAGTAATGGGATGAAAATGCATACAGATGGAGAGGGGGAGGAGGAGAGAGGAAAGAGGAGCATCATGGGAAGTCTCCCGGCAGTCTAGGCCAATAGCAGCATAACTAAGGGATGGTTCAGGGCTCACCCAAGCCAACCCTAACTATAAGCTTTATCAAAGAGGAAAGTCTTAAGCCTACTCTTAAATGTGGAGATGGTGTCTGCTTCCCGAACCCAAACTGGGATCTGATTCCACAGGAGAGGAGCTTGATAACTGAAGGCTCTGGCTCCCAATCTACTTTTGGAGCCTCTAGGAACCACAAGTAACCCTGCATTCTGGGAGAGCAGTGTTCTAGTTGGGTAATATGGTATTATGAGCTCTTTAACATATGATGGTGCCTGACAACTATAGCCAACTATAGACCTATATCTAACCTTCCCTTTCTCTCTAAGATCCTTGAGAAAACAGTCACCAATCAGTTGTGTGACTTTCTAAATAACAATAGTTTATTTGAGGATTTTCAGTCAGGATTTAGAGTGCATCTTAGCACAGAGACAGCACTGGTGAAAATTACAAATGACCTTCTAATTGCATCAGACAGTGGACTTGTCTCTGTACTTGTCTTGGTAGATCTTAGTGCTGCGTTCGCTACCATTGACCATCACATCCTATTACAGAGACTGGAACATGTAATTGGCATTACAGGAACCGCACAAAGCTGGTTTAAATCCTATCTATCAGATCAATCTCAGTTTGTACATGTTAACGGTGAGTCCTCCGTGCACGCCAAAGTTAGTTACGGAGTTCCACAAGGTTCTGTGCATGGACAGATTCTATTCATCTTATATATGCTTCCACTAGGCAATATTATTAGGAAACACTCCATAAACTTTCTTTGTTATGTGGATGATACCCAATTATATCTATCGATCAAGCCAGATGAGACTAACCAGATAGCTAAACTTCAAGCATGCCTTAACACTAAAAGTGCCAGAATTCCAAACTTAATAGAATTGCCGTAGGTGGTCATTTTAAACGCTAGATTCCAAACTCTATAATCTCTAATGATAAATTACCCAAATGGGAGATTAATGCATTTATTGTGTTAGGATATCTTTTAAAAAAACAATAACACCAAAATATACATTTAAAAAAGTTTAATTATACATTTATCAATATTCGTATCATTGCATATAGTAATTATTGCATAAGCTATATTAACGCCAGTGTCACCGACTTCGGCTTTGCCTTCAGCCCATCGGTGATGCCCTTGTTTGCATGGAGCTCGGAATACACACATACTTTCTTGGCTTTCCCTGGTAGATGGTGAGTGTCGCATCAGCACATTTTAGCACCTTTGTGCTGAACAGCTCTGCTTGCTCTTTTGCAGAGGGGGGCAACTCACGCTTAGTTTTCGATGTAAATTTCTTTTATTCTCTCTTTTCTTCAGCAGTCTTCATTAGCTTTGCATATTTGGTGGTATACGTTAAGCTAATCCTGGGAGCGCTGGAATAGGTAGCTTCACCTGTTCAGCCATGGTCAGTCACACTTTAGCTCTGCTGCCTGCCCATGAATGCAGCAAGAGGACTTTGTAGCGCTCTCTCCTGATTGGATAAAGTGGGAACGAGATATGAGAAAATGTATTTTCTGTTTACTGCACAGCCGAGGGAATGTAGCTATTTAACTTATTTTAACAAAAAAAAAAATGCTTACAACACCTTTTAAATGGCTCTCAAATTCAATTCCAAAGTATTTTAAAAAGATTTGAAATAAAGTCTGGGATGTAGATTTTTGAAGCCTGCAGATATGCTGACTCCCGCCAGCATCTGAGCATCCATCCAAAGCTGGAGCCAATGCCATCTGTCCCATCCACAGACCAGCCCATGTCAAACAATGCCAAGAATACTGTGGAGCTCCACAGCGAAGAGCAAAGAGCTCTCTGTGCTGTCTATACTCACTGCCTACAAGGATCACAGGGTGGGGAAGGATAGGAAGATAAAGAGCAGGAAAGGAAAAACAGCATGGAAAACCACAAAGATGAAGAGTGCTGTTCTGATAAGGTGGCACGGAGTCCAGAGTTGTATTTCTCTATAAAGTAGGCGTTCTGCACTCAACCTTTTACCCAAAGATCTTTATGAAACACACATGCATGCGCACACACACATACACAAGGATAACTCTAAGACACTCAGGCACCCACTCGAAAACAAAAGACGACAGAAAAGCACTCAAACAAAACATTGCTTCAAATCTCAGAAGAGAGAATGAAATGCAGCATTTATGACCTGGACTTACATTGTTTGCATCCCAATTCGTGTGTGTGTGTATGAGTGTGTGTGCGTATGTATTTGTGTGTGTGCTGAAAGGACAAGCAGGCAAAGAGAAGATGAAAGAGAGAAAAAGCTGCAGGATAGAGAAGCAAGCAGCTCAGCTCAGCACAGCTTTACCTTCTTATAAATGTAAGAGTGTTAGTCAGGCAGCCAAAAAACAATTAAGATGTGCATGTAGTGCACAGTGAAATCTTGTAGGTGTCACAAATCCTTTTGTCCCGCTGGTTCAGCCATGTTGGGAATGCTGTCAGGTAATTTGTAGCAACATATGAAAGAAAATGTGATCACTTATATCTGTTTATAGAGGTTATTTTGATGTACTGCCATCATGGACTGTTTAAAGCAATGATCAGTAATACAGTAGCCCATACTGTTTATGCTCAAGTTCTATGGTTCAAACTACCAATACTAATGTGACAAAAAATCCTAACTCAAGGTCCATTTACAAGCTTTTTCCAGTTGGTCACTTTGCCATGATGATAATGCAACCTTGTCTACAGAAACACAACTTAGTAGTGGTAAATCATTAAAGTTCATTCTTCAACTTGGAAACAGTAGTTTGACAACACTCTTAACTCAAGGTCCACTTTTTTAGCTTTTTCCAGAACTTTTAAATGCATGTCATGGTCTTCTTCATCAGATGGTATTTTATCAGTTGTAATCATGTGACTTACTGTAAATGGTCGTACACATGCTTGTATTTAAGTTACGTGATGACTACCGCTGAGGAAGACGCTGAGATGTGTTTGAAAGTTTCAGAAAAAGCAAGTCAGTGGACCTTGATTACAGAGTTAAATGTTTGAGTTAAAATTTGCTGTTGGTCCCTTATAGAGCCTTTACCCCCACTTACCACACTCTGTGTATTGTGTATGTACCCTGTCACCTCCAGAGACCCCCGAAGACCAACTGGTACTCCTATTCTGGAACTTTACCTGGCCCCAAGGTTTGCTGTGTGTCATTTAGTTTGTGATCATTTGATTTAACACAACTTAGCATTGATTCTTGAGATAAAGGGCAAAACATGTTTCAAATCTGATTTATTATTTTTTTTATTACTACATTAATTTGAAATGGATACATTTGTAGACAAAGGTCTCAACTAGCAATCATTTGAAGGAACAGGTTTTTTGGTAGAACACTTATTTTCCTGAAAATTGACATTTATGCACTTCATAACATAATTGGTGTCAACTCAACACACTAAAAAGCATTTTATTATAATTTGATCAATCCAACAAGAATGTAAAGCCCTTCAGTATCCATTAATGATATTCAGTAATTAAGTTAAGTAATACAATACATTATATACATTTTTGTTCTGATTTCACACTATTCTGAAATATCCCATTTCCAAATTCAACCTTCATTTTAATATTAAGCATAATATTTAATATTAATCAGTTTTTTTTCATTGCTCTCAATGTACTTACACAGAAATAGACATAACAAAGCTGAACAAACAAAGGTTAAATAATATACTGGACTATTATGTACACAAGTATGTGAAAAAAATATACTATATATATATATAAATATATATAAAAAGCATCAATGACAAATAATGAAAAATAAAATGTCAAGTGTTTTGTATGTTGTAAAGAATACAAATACTGCAAAGAAAGAAATATTGAAAGGATATACATGGAGTGGATGGTTAAGTACAGTATACTGTTTACAACCTTTATTTTACCTCGAAAGACCATTGAGGAGGTATCCTCATTTACAAAGGTGTCGTGATACCATTGTAAAACCATGCTTGCAAACAAAATAACTAACAATAAAAACAACAATGTGTTAAAATACAGGATAATAAACATGCTATAATGAAGTATAAAATAGGATAAAATAAATAAAGTAATACAAGAGTAATAAACAGATACAATTATAGTATAGTTAAAAGCATTTACAATCAATTAAAACAAGATCTGAAATAAGGCCTTTGAACAGCCGTAGTGGCGGCAGAGAGTCCAAGTTTAAGGCCCTTTGCAGATCATTCCATGTATAAGGTGCACTGTAAGAGAATGAACATTTTTCCGAATTCAATTCTGATTAATGAAATGTGGAGCAACAACATATTCTGTGAGCAAGTACCAAGATTATATGAGTTCAGAGTTAAAAGGGATGAAATATAGGGTGAAAGCATCTATATTAAAGCTTTATAAATGAATAAAAACCAATGCTGGTCCCGCCTCTCAGTCAAAGATGGCCAGACAATCTTTTGGTAAAGATGGCAGTGGTGGGTGCTGTAGGGATCACCAGTTATAATCTAAGGGCTGAGTGGTAAACAGCATCAAGGGATTTCAATTTAGTGGCGTTGGCTTTTCCATAAATAACATCCCCATATTCCAAAACAGATAAAAAATATTGACTGAACAAGTCTTTTTCTCTGGTGAATAGGGAAGCAATTCTTATTTATGTACAGAAAACCAAGTATTGTTCTCAGTTTAGCAATCAGTGTGTTAATGTGAAGTTAAGATTATTGTCCAGCCAGATACCAAGGTATTTATACTGAGGCACTCTCTCTATGCATATGCCATTTGCTGAATAAGTGGTAAAAGAATCAGTATGATGAATGAAGAAAAAGAGAGAGAGAAGGTTGGATGATGTGGGCATAGTGAATCAGGAAGTGTGGTGGATTAGCAAGAATGAAGTGAGGGCAGCAATGAAAAGGATGAAGAGTGTAAAGGTGGTTGGTCCAGATGACATAGCTGTGCGGGCATTGGGGATGTTTAGGAGAGATGGCAGTGGAGTTTTTAACTAGATTGTTTAGCAGAATCTTGGAAAGTGAGAGGATGCCTGAGGAGTGGAGAAGAAGTGTACAGGTACCAATTTTCAAGATTAAGGGTGATGTGCAGAGCTGTAGTAACTACAGAGGTATAAAGTTAATTAGCCACAGCATGAAGTTATGGGAAAGAGTGGTGGAAGCTAGGTTAAGAGGAGAGGTGATGATTACTGAGTAGCAGTATGGTTTCATGCCAGGAAGTAGCACTACAGATGTGATGTTTGCTTTGAGAATGTTGATGGAGAAGTATAGAGAAGGTCAGAAGGAGTTGCATTGTGTCTTTGTGGATTTAGACAAAGCATATGACAGGGTGTCGAGAAAGGAGGTGTGGTATTGTACGAGGAAGTCAGAAGTAGCAGAGAAGTATGTAAGAGTGGTAGAGGATATGGATGAGGGCAGTGTGAGAGTAGTGAGGTGTACGGTAGTGAGGTGTACGGTAGTACGGTAGTGACGAATGGGTTCAAGGTAGAGGTGGGATTATATCAAGGATCGGCTATGAGCCCTTTCTTGTTTGCAATGGTGATGGTGGTTGACGTACGAGATCAGGCAGGCGTCTCAATGGACTATGATGTTCGTGGATGACATTGTGATCTGTAGTGTGAGCAGGTTAAGGAGAGCCTGGAGAGGTGGAGGTATGCACTGGAGAGAAGAGGAATGAAAGTCAGCAGGAGCAAAACGGAATACATGTGCATGAATAAGAGGGAGGACAGCAGAATGGCGAGGATGCAAGGAGTAGAGGTGGCTAAGGTGGATGAGTTTAAATACTTGGGGTCTGTTCAAAGTAACAGGGAGTGATATAGCCATAACTATATCTTTAGATATTGTGTCTCAGAGGTGTTTGGGGCCAAGTACAATAACTTGAGTTTTGAGTTTAACATCAGAAAATTGCAGGTCATCCAGGTTTTTATGTCCTTAAGGCATGCTTGAAGTTTAGCTAACTGGTTAGTTTCATCTGGCTTGATCGATAGATATAATTGGGTATCATCTGCATAACAATAAAAGTTTATGGAGTGTTTCCTAATAATATTGCCTAAAGGAAGCATATATAAGGTGAATAGAATTGGTCCAAGCACAGAAACTTGTGGAACTAACTTGACTAACTTGGGCGTGCACGGAGGACTCACCGTTAACATGAACAAACTGAGATCGATCTGATAGATCGGTTCCTTTAATGCCAGTTGAATGTTCTAATCTCTGTAATAGGATGTGATGGTCAATGGTCGAATGCAGCACTAACAAGACAAGTACAGAGACAAGTCCATTGTCTGATGCAAATACAAGGCCATTTGTAATTTTCACCAGTGCTATGATGCACAAATAAACTATCGTTATTTAGAAAGTCACACAACTGATTGGCGACTGCTTTCTCAAGGATCTTAGAGGGAAAGGGAAGGTTAGATTTAGGTCTGCAGTTGGCTAAAACCCCTGGATCAAGAGTGGGCTTTTTAAGAAACAGTTTAATTACAGCTACTTTAAAGGATTGTGGTACATAGCCTCTTAATAAAGACAGATTGATCATATCTAGTAAAGAAGTGCTAACTAAGGGTAAAATGTCTTAAAGCAGCCTAGTTGGAATGGGGTCTAAGAGACAGGTTGATGGCTTAGATGAATTAATCGTCAAAGTTAGTTGAAGAAGGTCAATAGGAGCAAAGCAGTCAAAATATATATCAGGTTTTACATTTGTTTCTTCTGTTACAGGACGTGATTAATTTTTTCTCTAATAGTTAAAATTTTATTATTGAAGAAACTCATGAAGTCGTTACTATTGAGGGCTCTAGAAATACAAGGTTCAATAGAGCTATGACTCTCTGTCAGCCTGGCAACAGTGCTGAAAAGAAACCTGGGGTTGTTTTTATTTTCTTCTATTAATGATGAGTAGTAAGCTGCTCTGGCATTACGGAGGGCTTTCCTATATGTTTTGAGACTATCTTGCCAGACTAAACGAGATTCTTCCAGGTTGTTGGAATGCCATTTCCTTTCAAGTTTTAGTGATGTTTGCTTTAATTTGCGGGTTTGGGGGTTATACCATGGAGCTAACCTTCTTTGTTTTATCATCTTCTTTTTTAGAGGAGCAATGGAATCGAGTGTTGTTCGCAGTGGGCCTGCAGCATTATCAGATAGACATCTAGAGTAGAGGTTTTTGCCTAACGGCGTGTAGTCCAGTAATAGGGTTTTTGAACTTTGCCTGCTCCCTATTGGGTTAGCCTCATTTGGACTCACTTCCCTGTTTCCACCACTGCCAGCCGGTAACCCATTTCCCTGTACCTGGACCTATATCTGCCTATTTTCCTGTTACCTGTCTGCCTACCGGTCTGTCTGCCTGCCTGTAAACCACATCACTCCCAATAAACACTGTAGCCATCCGGCTACTTCACTTCCGCTTCCTGGTCATCTGCATTTGGGTCCACATACTACACAACACACGACAAACTTGCGCGGTACACTGTAACAAATAGAACTGTCGTGGACTAAGGACTAAGAACAAGGCTTTCGAATGAGTTATAATTTAGTTTAGGTTTAGGGTTGATTAATAGGCTTGAGTCAAAGATGGCTGCAAAAGATGGCTCCACCTCCTCGGCCGGTGCCTCAAGGAATGTGAGTATTAATATGACTTTGTGGAGTGGATTCATTTAGGCTAACATATTCTTCATGACTCAGCCAGGTATCAGTAAGACAAAATAAATCAGTATGATACTCTGATATTAAATCATTCCCTAGTACAGCTTTAGATGACAGAGATTTTGTTGCGCTATTTCAGCATTTTTGTTTAGGTTTTTATGTATAACTCCTCTTCTGTTAACTTTTGGTTTTATTAATTTAAGTGGTCGGGGGGGGCAGACACCGTTACGAAGGAGTTTTGGGTGGGTAACTGCTCTGGAAGCGCAGATAAGCGTGTAGGACTGCAACTCTGCTTCCTGGTCTCAACTCTGAGTTGTCATGGTTTAGGTCCACTAATAAACAAGATTTCTGGATATGAGAGCTGCTCCATCCAAAGTGGGATGAATGCCATCTCTCCTAATAAGACCAGGTCTTCCCCAAAAAGTCAGTCAATTATCTACAAAGCCCACATCGTTTGCTGTATACAGCATGTAGGATTTATATTGACAGTGACAGTGCACGATGATATGTACATGTTAAAAAACGGTGCATTTTAAACTGTACAAAATATAATCTGTAATGGACGTATGTAGATATTTTGGTGTTACAGGATTATTAACACTGTATGACTGATATTAGCTGTTTGTCAGAGTGATGGCCTGTGGGAAGAAGCTGTTCTTCTGTTTGGTTGTTTTGACCTACATTGCTCTGTAGCGCCTGCCAGAGGGGGAAACGTGGAACAGGTGGTGTCCAGGGTGTGATGGATCTGCAGTGATGTTTCCTGCCCTTTTCCTGACTCTGGAGATGTATAAGTCCTGAATGGACGATAGGTTGGCACCAGTGATTTTTCTGCAGTCCTGACTGTCCGTTGTAGTCTTTTCCTGTCTTGTTTGGTGGCTGATCCAAACCAGACAGAGATGTATGTGCAGACTGGATTATTGCAGAGTATACGTGGATCTGGGAGCAAGTGAGTTCTTGTATTTTTCCCAGTGTTGTAGTCAACACCACCTAAACCGAGACCAAGTCGTGACCAAGACCAGAGTGTATTGAGACCAAGATTTTGAGGGGTTGAGACCAAGAAAAGACCAAGACCAAGGCAGGGAGAGACCGAGTCAACACCAAGACCAAGCAAAAACGTAACTTAGGAACAACAATTTGTCACCACATGCCCTGTCCCCTCAATTTCTCACAAAGTTAGCACTGCATTAGCTAGCGTTACATCCCTCAATATATTATAACTAAATTAGGTAGCTTGTGCGCCTAGCTAGGTGGCAAATAGCTGGCAAGCAACTGAAACAGAGTATATACATACTGTAAAACTTCAATTAATAAACCAGGCTTTTATTTGCTTCAATCACTGAACTCAACCTGCCTATATTTGAGACAGGCCTTTAATTCCTTTCGCACAAAACACTTGCTCAGCAAAGAAGGGAAATACTATCAAATTGTTTATTTAAACCAGTATGAATATTGTACAAAAATTAGGCTATCGAGTAACATATCAATTACGAATTCTTCTCCTGTCTCCCACATTCACTTTCTTGGAGTATGTGTGAATGGGGGGATCTTTAATTATGATATGATCAATGAGTCCGCATGTCCAGTCACAAGCTGTGACCACCCCAATGTGAGGTCCATCTGATAGCACCATATTTGTCTTAGGGTTAGGGTTGTGACAGCCGTCAACAGAAACAAAAATTTCAAGTTAGAAATGAGTCTAGTTATTGGTTGCACTTAAGAGTTGGAAGTTTTACATCCAGTCACAGTAATGATGTGTAATGATCAAATAAATCAGACAATGCACAGGCAATTTAGTGATATTTCTGCAGTTGTGGTCTGACACGTCTTGAAATAAAATCCTGAGTCCTCTTTGTCTGAGACCGAGACAAGACATAAGTAATTTGTGTCATAACTAAATTAAAATTGGCTGAATAAATTGGTTGAGAGAGTGAACTTTGTAAAAAACTTTATAAAAAAATAGCGGAGGCTTTCTGAGGCCCCTCTCACCCCTTAAAAAAGGTGCAAAATTGTTTAGTCCAGCCCTTGGATTCATCTCTAAACGCAGCTAATCAAGCCGAGTGACTGATGCTGGAGGCAACTTACACTGTAAATCATATCTTTCTTTAAGAAAGGGAAATCGGGGTACCAAAAAAGAAAAGAAAAAGATAATAGAAAGAAAGCAAACTGAGAGAAAACAGCTTTTGACTAATTTCTTCAAAAGAAAGGTGAGCACAGCTAACATAATTTAAGAATGGTTTAAGCTAATATCAGCAGTTGTTTAGATTGAAGGCAGTCAGCCAGGAATCTAGCTTGGAGCATATTTGCATTGTATAACATAAATTAATCAGTATCATAAATTGTCAGCATCCTAGCTACAATGTCATATGGCATTATATCTATCAACACTACCTAGCAAAACTTAACATCATGAAACACATGGCCCTCAGTTTCAGAAACAGCCACAGAGAGTGGAGCAGGGACAGGTCCCTCATTTGTTACAGAGGACGTGAGACAAGGTGAGTTCATGAAATAGCCACTAAAAGTTATTACAAGCAATCATTTGACATTGAGGTGTCACAGACCTCGCAGTAAAGACAGTTAAACTTTGGAGCGATATTTAACCCCTTTCCCAGTAAGTTAGGTTTGGTATCAATGCAATCATTGCAATCTCAAGATTCATATGGTACCACTGGTGTCGTGCTAGCTTAAAACAGCCTTCAAAAGACAGTAAAGTTATTGTCATATGTGTCAGCATCAGCACCCTAAGATGCATCAAAGTTTGAAGTGAGACTAACACATGTCGAAGTGTCCTTGGGCAAGACACTGAACTCCAAATTGCTCCCGAGGGCTGTGCCTTCGGTGTTTGTGTGTGTGTGAATGATTTACTTTCTTTGAACTGTGTGTGTGAATGGGGTAAATGGCGCTATATAAGAAAAGTCCATTTACCATTTATGCAGTATCGTAAACATTTTTCTCAATGTAGGGGTTAGAAAACTAAGATGCTATTTTTTAGCTTTGTCTTATACCTTGGGAATGATAAATACTTAACATAATGTAGCCTACAATTACAGTGTGATACTTAAGGTTTGCTTGGAGTTTCAAGCTTAAGAAAACATAATTTTCTTTATGTTTGAAAAAAGAGGGTTGAAATGTGATGTGATTTCAAACTGTGCAGAATTAAGCACATATCACAGACTGTTATTACTTGTTTAAATGTGGTATGGAGAGTTCATTAGTGACTACCCTAATAACAGCTACAGATTCTTGTTTACAGTTGTTGGCTCAATTATTTGTAAACAATTTTTTAAAAAATGCGTGAGAGACATGGATCAAGAGAGGAAGGGGGCCCAGAGAGACTGCTTATGTATAGGCCCCAGAATTTTGTGCTACAACCCTGACTGCAACACTGATTATTCCACTGTTCTTAACAGTTGAGTGGCAGAGAGTATAATATAGACTGAAAATGAGCTTTGTTTATCTTAAAGAGCTCATAGTACCTTATTACCTCATTAGAACACTGCACTCTCATAATGCAGGCTTCCTAGCGTCTCTAAAAGTAGAATAGGAACCAGAGCCTTCAGCTATCAAGCTCCTCTCCTGGGGAATCAGGTCCCAGTTTGGGTTCGGGAGGCAGACACCATCTCCACATTTAAGAGTAGGCTTAAGACTTTCTTCTTTGATAAAGCTTATAGTTAGGGCTGGCTCAGGTGAGTCCTGAACCATCCCTTAGTTATGCTGCTATAGGCCTAGACTGCTGGGAGACTTCCCATGATGAACTGAGCTCCTCTCATCCCATTAATGCATGTTACTAACTCAACATCTTCTCTCTCCCATAGTTTTTTGCTTTGTCGTCTTTCTCCTCTCTTTCTGTCGCTTTCAGCAGGTACTCTACAGGCCTCTAGAGCTGTAGAGTCTAGATCTATGATTGTGGGCCACCTGCTGCCACCCAGGTTCGACGACCGCTGCTACAATTATTATTAGTCTCATTACTAATCTATCTATCATTCCTATTATTATTATTTTCTTAATATAAATATTACCACTACCATTATATTATTTTAAAATTCTATGTGGAATTTGTGTTGTGCTCCCTCCCAAATAATATTATAAAGAGTACGGTCTAGACCTGCTCTATAGGAAAAGTGCAATGAGATAACTTCTGTTATGAATTGGCGCTGTATAAATAAAACTGAATTGAATTGAATTGAAAAAAAAACTAAAGAAAAGATGATGATGATGAGGATGATGATGAGTTCTGTTTAGAAGTCATATCTAAATAGACTTCAATAGGATCAATGTTCCCTCTTCCCTGACAGTCTGGTGACCTATGACTAATCATTTATAATGTCCTGTCAGTCATTAGTCATTGCTGCAATTTGGTACCAGATGTACAGTCTGCACAAACAGTTTTGGTGGCAAATATTAGATCCAGGAACATTTCAATCTATAGGTTTACCACCTATTCCTTTCTAGAATCCTTTCTTCCAGCAATTTTTTCCTTCAAAGCACTCACAACTCTCCTTCTACTCCTCATAGAATGTATAATCCTCCTTCTGCTCCCAATTGTACAGCTTAGAAATCAAACCATTTGCATTGACTTTCTCCAGAAAATAAATTTTCCAGTTTAATGTCTTGTCAGTCATTAGTCATCTCCCTGCTTTGTACCCAGAATTCCAGTCAGTAAAGCAGGTTCAGAAGTTCTGGTGGCAAATGATATTAGAGGCAGGGATGCTAGCTTCCACAGTTTAAGAAAGTGAAGCTGCAGCCTGAAAGACAGGCCTTTGCTCATATGAAAGATGTACTAATCAGTGTAATACTCCGAGAGCAGAATTATATGCCAAAGAGAGTGATTTCTTCCTTTTGTCTGCTCCTTTAAATCACTGCAGTTGGAAAGTGTCTGTGTATGTGTGTCTGAATGTGAGTATGCATTTAAACACAGCATGGAAATATGATGTCTGCATGTCCTTCGCCACATTCAAATTGGAACTCTTACAACTAATTTCATTTATTGCTGAGCTTTTGCTTTTTTTTTCCGCGGTTGTTTACATGATGTTTTCAATGTAAACAATACAGTAATACCAGTTATTTAAATAGGTCAGAATTCTAGTATGGAGCGAGGAATGTTAGTGTAAGTTGGAGACTGAGGTCACATTGCCATGTATCTGATTTAGGACCAGATATAAAAGCTAACTAAATCACATCAAAGACACTGAAAACATATAGGGTGCCTTAAAGACCCTTTAGCCTTCACGTTTTTGTCAGACAAGAATGTTGATATTTAGACAATCCTGCATAGTCCCAGATTATTGTTCAATGACAATGTTTGTTTTTTAGATCCAATACCAAAGTTTGTCTTGCTTTTTACATTATCTGCGCTTGGTATAGTATGTTTAAGGTTATGGAAAAATGTGCATTAGAAGTAAGATAAGAAGTATATAAAGAGTTTCCCTACGGGGATCAATAAAGTATTTCTGATTCTGAAGGATCGATTAAAGAATAAAGGGTGAGAAGACATTACTTGTACAAAAAACCTATATTTTTCTCTTTATACCAGGATATTTGTTAACTTTTTACTGGCATAATCAATGTGTTCTGTCAAACAAGACGGTGTAGTCCCTCATTCGTCCAGGAGTGTTCTATCGTAGAAAAGGTTTCAGTCGTAGTCATCTGGACACTGTTTTCAGAATCAAGACGTTTCGGCTCCCATCCGGAAGTCATTCTCAATTGTGAAAAAATTGGACGGGAACTGGAAATTTAAGCTACTCTGAGTTACATAAGCCCTGCCCTCAGGAGGAATCTGCCTGAGTATCTGTAAATAGCTAGTTTCACCTGAAACTGACCTAATAGTTTCAAGATGGCCCAGTAATCAGTAATCAGGCCTATTGTTCTCTGGCTGCATCTACTTCATCACTGCTAAGTGCCTGATTAATTCTGTCAAACAATAAGTAAGATTTTAACAGTAAATGATAATAGATGTGTAGATTCTGCAGGAGCCTGACAATGTTCTGTTGGATTTCTACTCTTGTGGTTCTCTCTCCTGTGTTCCTGAAGGTAGATTTTTTTATGGCTACTCTTGTTCTTTTTTTACTGTCTTCTATTTTATGCCTGCATGATCTATTTATTTCTAACTGTACGATTCTGTCTCTGTCAGCCTCCCAGCTGTCTCCACCTCACTCTTACAGCTCACAGTATTTATTAAAGAAAGAAAAAACTTAATAGACCAGCTGGAGATGAGAGAGAAACAGAGGGTATTTCTGAAGCCATAAGGACATACTGTACTTACATACAGTAAGTATAGTATGTACTGCAGAGTTGTTCACTACCAGCTGTTGGGACTCCACAGATGAATTAATTCATTTAGGTGATTGTTAACTGAACTTTTGTTAGGAGACTGCATTCTCTTTTGTCCCACAATCCTGAGAGCCATTGAACGCAGCATTGGCCAGTCTTACCTGTGACTCAGATGTCACCAGGGCAATAAAAAGGTCAGTGATCATTGGTTCTGTTTCTCTTTCTCCTAGAATCCTTATCTGCAGCGGACAGCCGTGGCTATCTCCCACTCAGTGTGACCTGCTCACCAGCAGACACCCACCTGAACTCTCTCCTCCTGGCTTTGCTGTGTAATCTGCTCGGAGCGGAAACATAGTAGAACTGAAGTCTCCTGATCTGTGATCAGCACTGTGAAGGCCTGTTAGATCTCTGCAACAAAGTTTAGTGCAAACGGTTGCCACACACAAAGCCTGCTAGCTAACTTTAAGAAGCAAGTTAACACTGAGCTGTTAACTCTGTAAGGACAACCACAGGCGGAGCAACCGGCTTCCTCTACAAGCGGACACTGCACAGCAAAAGACGCTTCCACAGCAGAACCACAATTCTTCCCAGCTTGGCTTGTCTACAGCAGACTGACCGCCAGCTAACAGCAGCACCAAAGCCACCTCTCTTTTCCTAAACAGATCATACACATACACCTCTAGTTTGGCCCTTAAAGACAACCACACACCCGGTGGAGAGAAAATTTAAAGCTCCCGCTTCACATGTCCCTTTGTTTCTGACAATGTGGGTTTCTGCTCTTGCCCGTGAAACATACGGAGGAAGAACAAATAAACATACACACACACGCAGACTTGCGCACACACACACACACACAAACACACACACATATGCTTTGTTCTGTAGTTTAGTGTATTTAGAGTTAGTCTTTATATTGTGCTTTGTTTATCTTTTTAAATAAATGCTTGTGTATAATTATCAGAATCAGAATCAGAAATACTTTATTGATCCCCGAGGGGAAACTCTTTTGTTACAGCAGCTCACTATCATGTCAGTGCATACAGGGATAGAAGTTCTAAGTTCTGGTTTCTTTAATGTTGCACAAGAGTGAGTAATTTGCCAACCTCTTCTATGTTGAACTCCAAATCCTTCAAACTACTAGCTATTGGTGGTGATTCTGGTTATAGTTATTAATTTAATTATTAATCTGAGTTCCAAATTGATAATTTAGTGTGTTTTATGAGACTCAATCAATTAATAATTTTTCTTCTTTAAGAAGAGTGGTGCCCCGGAGGACTTTATTAATTAAAGTTATTTATGATTATCTTTGATAATTCTGCCATAATTAATTGATTGCATATGGCGACCAGGCGTGGCGACCACAATAACAAAAAGAAAAGTCTGTAAAATAAAAGTAGAGCGTGAGAGAAAAAGAACGACAGTTACACTCGTGTCTTTTCCCAAATTGCGTCTATTATTTCTTATCAAAACACATGTAATTTACAATTTACAAAAGTGCATTTACTTATCTCATTTACAAAAATAGCTTTGAAAGTCTAAATAAAGTCCATTTCGCTTCAATATGTATCTGTATTTACTCAAAACCTCCTACTGCTGCCTACTGTTACTTGACCTTTTTACAGTTGCAGTACAGACTACATACTGGACATTTAATATTACATTGACTTCTATTGACATAGTGCAAAACTCTCGCGAGACTATTGGCACAACGCGGCTAGCTTTACCGCCTTGACCTTGCCGCGGTTCATTAAACTTTTCTCAAACTGAGCCAAAAGTTACACAAATCATCACAATATTACTTTTCAGCGAGTACACAAGTAATACGAAGCTTAAGGCTTTTATTTATGGCAATTTTAACCAAGTACTGACCTGTAAAATAAAAGTAGAGCGTGAGAGAAAGAACGACAGGTACACTCATGTCTTTTCCCAAATTGCGTCTAAAGGGGAACAAGAAGTTGGCCCGCTATAGGCAACCGGGGGTGCGCGAACCAATGGTTCTGCTTACTTTGTTCCACTCTTTTACTCACCAATATTAACACAGGGCTACATATTATAAATGTAAAAATAAAGCTCTTAATTACCAGAGTATATTTGCACAAATTAAAATAAAGTATTGTCTTTTTACTCAATAATACCAAATGTGGTCACACATATTTGGGTGTACCACAAACCTACACAAGTGGGTGCCCCCCTTTTAACATTGTATATCCCAACACAGCCATGATCATGGACCTGCTATCCCTGCAGACAAACCCTTAGCGGTACATTAGGTAAAGTCAGTTCATAACAGGTAACACTTTACAACTATTTTACATGTCCATCATTTCAGAATCATTTCCTAATAATATCTAACATGTTTACTATTAGCCTCGATTGCGGAACAGTTAAAAACAATTCTGTGCATCTAAGAGGCCTAGAGTTGGAGTAGGGGCAGAGAAGTTCTGAAATGTACAGGGGTGCCAGCCCATGTATGGCTTTAAAAACTAATAAAAGAACCTTGAACTCAATCCTGTATTTGATAAGCAGCTAGTGCAGGGATGCTAGTATCGTTGTAATGCTGTCTCTTTTTCTGGTACCAGTTAGAAGTCCTGCTGCAGCGTTCTGCACCAGCTGCGGGCGAGACAAAGAGGACTGGCCAACACCCAAGTACAGTATAGTGAGTTGAAGTAATCTAGTCTTGAGGAGATTAATGTGGTGATAACAGTCTTCATATCATTGAGAGAGAGGATGGACTTACGTTTAGCAATGTTCCTTAGCTGAAAATAGCAACCTTTCACCACACAGTTGATCTTTAAGTCAAATTTCAGTCAAAGATGACACCAAGATTCCTGGCATGGGCATGAAGGTTCGATGTCAGTGGCCCAGAGTGGCTACCTATACACCCTGTGGAGTTGGGGAGACCAAAAAAAAATCACTTCTGTGTTGTTATCATTCAACATATATTGACAATGTTTGGATTTAAATGGAGCTTTTCTTTGTAGGATGTTTTGCCCATAATCAAAAATGTATAATTTTTAATTATTAATAAATTAAACATTACGAAAAAAAGTTACAAAACAGTAAAATAAAGTGTTTACATCGGTGACATAATTGTAAACAGTTGAGTAAAACAGACCTTCATTTAAAATTTGTATTTTTTGAGAAACACAAAATGCTTTTTTTTCATTGAAGCCAAAGTCTTCAGTCATATATGTTGTCACAACCTGGTTCAAGGCAGGCCTGCTCAGGGGTCGTCACAATGTGAATTACAATTCAAACATAACAAAAAAAAACATTCATAACTCTTGTTCTCCTTCAAGACAGTGTTATGGTCAAAGTTATTTACAGTATATTCTTTTTTATGTCAGGTCATTATCCAGATGGATTGCACACTTGCAAACACTGGCCTGAACTATAATAACAAAACATGGCAAATTAACCCTTTGAACTCTGCAAATGAAACTGTATTTTTTCATATTTTGATGTCATTTCTTGGAGTATCTTCAAATGCTTCATATCCCTAAAAACAAAAACCTAAGCTAAAAGGGTATGTAACTCAATAATATCTTAAATAAACACACAAAGCATCCAAAATATTTCTAAATGTTAAACATGAACAAAATATGTCTTAACACTCCACAAGTTATTTATAAATAATATAAAACAATATAACAATATAAAATTGCTGAAAATTGCTTAGGCTTAAGAAGGACTCTAGCAAAATATCTAGAAGCAAAATATCGTGGGGAAAACACAGTAAAAAGTGTTTCAGCGCAAAATGTATTACATTATTTTCACCCATTTTATGTATGGTGATCAATAAAGATTCAGTCTTACTCATCTTAGATCCTTTCTTTTCACAGACACTGAGAAAACCCATTTCTACACCAGCTCTAAAATGTGTGTGAAAACACTTTTACATGTTTTTTCTTTCTCCTCTTCGCCCTCAGTGTAGCAGAACATAGTGTGACTGTGATTGAGGAGGCATTTTATCACTCAAGGTTGTGTCCAACAATTTCTGTGTCACGGCTGTGGCACGCAGAGCTGGATCACTTATCACCTCTGCAGTGTAAAGCAACATTTCACATTGGAACATTTCTGCTTTTCAGCAGCTAGTAGCTCAAAAGAAGCCAGGAGCACTGTGGGAGAATTTTAACTGTTAAATCTGTAGCTAAAAACAGGATAAGAATAAGGATCTACGACACTGACGTTAATATTTCTGACTGCTAATTTTCTTGTCAGTGCTGATGTGGTAGCTATGACCCGAACTTGCTCATCATCAACAGGCAAACAAAAAATCATGAACAAAAAACAATTATATTTCAAGAAAACTTGAAACATGACTCATGATGGTCATTGTGTGAAGCATCATGGGGCATTTGTTCTGTCCATTTTGGCTCTTTTGGAGGTCATTTGCATTGCAGATCAGCAAAATAACTTTTCTTCCACAGCTTTTTTATTGTCAGTTAAGGCTAAATGTATTAATGCCAGCATTATCCTAGTTATAATTCTAGGAAGGAGGATATTGTATCGACATGTTCATATATTTTCATTCTTCTAAAACTACCCACTAAACTGATATAACAACCCGTAAGAAAATCTGATATTGGACCATAATACCATATTAAAAAATGGACTATGTATATTTAAGTATATGGACATATATTTTGATCCAATCAGTTTTAGCATATATTAAAAAATTGTATGAGCTAGTATATAGCAGAAATATGTGTTTGGTACATATATAATATTAATGTAGGCATATACATATATGTTTTTAAAATATGTAGTTTGAATATACTATGCAATACATACCTATATGCTTAGCATAAAAAATATGTATTTTACATGTGACTTTAATGTGTTCTTATTTTAAATTATTATGAAAACATGGGTATACATAACTTAATATAGGTAACTATGAAGCCCACAGGAATATTAAAGTGTCATAGATCATTTTCAGTTGTATTTAAAAGTATATGTGCTGAAATGAGCATAAATATTAATTTTGTATATAAGTAATAATATTAATGTAGGCATACATCTGTATCTAATACTGTGTATGTTTAATATGTTAAATATACAGTGCAATATATACTCATCAAAAATATTGTTTAAAAACAATGGAAAGACCACTGGTTGCCTGGCAACCTTGCAGTGATGACAAGGACTCCAAGATTTGTTGTTGTCACTGTGAGCTAAGTAGTAATATCTGGTGGGAAATGCTGCTAACATTAGCAAGCCAGGCTAACTAGCTTCTAGTTTCCAAGTGGCTAAATCCAGCACTGCTTCTAATGCTAGGAAAGTGGATATTTGACCAAACTGAAATATAATTTCAGGCCTGGTGTTGTTCTCACTTTTCTTCTGGCATATCTTCCCTGTGCTGCAGTGTTCCATCTCCTCCGAAAGCCTCTGATGGCTTACATGCTGCTGCTGCTGCTGCTGCTGTGGAGCTCCACTCCAACTTTTAGCTCCAAACTCCCCCACAGCTAAGAACAGGATGCATTGCTTCGGTCTCTGAGGACTTCTCGTGTGCAGCTCTGAATCGAGCGCCTCCATCCTGATCTGACAGAGTACTCTTCCATCCTGCTGACCCTACAGCTCCCACACACACTCTCACAGACAGAAAACACTCAGCTGATTTCTCCAGCGTGGTTTTCACAACCCCCTAGTGGCGCTTTGGCTCACTGCATCCACCGCAGCTACAAATAAAGAGCCATTTGAAATTCATTATGCCATTTAATTCAGCCAAGCCTTCAAAGCTTCTAAATGCCTTTCAACTGCTGCTAATGTTTTCTCTTGCTTGCCACTCGTCTGCCCTTTAAGATTGCTGCCATTGGAATACATTTGAATTCAACACTTGCTGCCAGAGAGCTTTGCTGCTGTGTGGAGAGAAATTAAGTTATGAGGAGGCACTGAGTGTGTGTGCGTGTGTGTTTGCACACACTCTTTGAGCTCTGGTACTCAGCTGCTTACCGTCACAGAGACAGCTAGCAATTGATAATGTCAGGCTGTGGCTCCATCACTGCTAATTGTTCTGTGATTCTAAAAATGTGTATTAGGATAACAAAACAAATGCAGGCAGGGAGGAGGGAATGGTTCTGGGGAAAAAATGTGCAGCCCAAATTGCACAAGACTTAATTAGAATTATATGTATTCTTTTTATAAGATACACTTGCACACACTCACACTCACAAATTCACTCTAAATGCATTTATTCATCGCCATCAAAATAGCTCCCTCCAGGAGGAGGACTGAACCCGCAACTCTAAGGTCCTGTCAGCATCCAGGCCAAGCTGCCAGGAAACGATGGACAAAATAAATGTAGAAGTGTCAGATGAAGAGAGAGAGGAAAGAGAGGGGTGAGGAGGCCAGAAGGAAGAAACAGTACAGCAATGGTGGACAAGGATAGTACAAAAATGAAATGCTGAATGTTCCAGCCATTCGCAGATGATGTTGATGTAGTCTGATATGCTTGAGATCACAGATGTGTCTGTCATATCTAAACCAATTACAGGATGGAGACACCTCCAACACATCAAGTGCCAAAAGTGTGCACTGTTGTTGATAAAATGAATGATGGGTGTAGGGTTCCAACACCATCCCTACTTACTCCAAGGTTTCTTCCACTGGTCTGCTGGACATGAAGGAAAGAGAGAGAGGGATGGGACAGATGGAAAAGCCTACGACCCCTCAGCGCTCATCTGTGTGATCTTGCTGTTTTACTAACCTCTTTCTTACCCCCAACCCAAATGAATGTTCCATGCTATGCCCTGCAAAGAACAACCAAGATATAAAGACCCAGCTACATGGGAAGGTGTGACATCTACCATTAATAGTGTTTTATATATTTAGGTTTTTTCTTTTTATCCACAGAGGCAGCCCTCTCCAACTTTCTGTTTCTCTGTCATACCGGCATCCCCAAACCCCAACCTCTGACTGGGTGAATCTCATCTTCTATCAAAAAGTTTGACAGGCTCACAGGTAGCCTCATCTCACTTCTGGGCGAGGGTGTAAGAGACTAAATGTTGAATATGAGGCACAAAGTCATTTCAGAGGCCTGAGATGTGAGAAACCAGATGAGAAACACTGGACAACCAAAATCACTAACAATACTATGTGACCATCAGCAAAAACATTTCCTTACACTCACAAGAGTTCCTCAATATATGTCAATATGGGTTCCCTCTTTCATGCCATTAAAACAGCAATCAAGTTAAAATCTAGTTAAGGGAAAGACAAGCAGAGAGAGAGAACCAGGTAGACAGTGAAAGAAAAGACAGAAACCTGGACAGACAGATATGAATGAAGAGAGAAGGTGGAGGGATGTTATTGCAAGTGGGACAGAGAGGTGGAGACGATGATGTAATGTGACATGTGACAGTCTGAAGCCTGTCCACAGAGAGACAGTCTGGTTGTCTGTGTAGCTCTCTCTCTGAGAGACAATGATACAATTTAAAGATACATTGCCTGATTTTGTTACTGGGCTAGACACAGGTGAAGGCGGAGTTGTCTTTGTCCCATACATTTTCCATGAAAACAGTATGCATGTCCACATAAATATGCAGGATTTTGTCGCAAAATATCCAATCCAACACCATACTTGGCAATAAATAAGGCAATACCAGGGATGCTGTTTAACTAAATATAAGAGTAGCAGCTTGAATGAATGAATGTAACTGAAAGCAGCACAGCAATTTTTACAATGACATTGATGAAAAAACTGCATTTAACATGGATCATCGTCTGGCTGATACCTGGTCATCTTAATAAGGTTACTAATGGCACCAAAACGTGGGATCAGTGCATTTCTATATAAAATATTTCAGTTTTTGAGCAACGGTCACCTTACTTTGACCAACTGGCAGAAGTTTAAGGAGATAACACTATTATTTAGTCACTCCAAGTGGACAATGCATATCTTAAAAAAAATTAACAAAATGTACATGTCAATTGTCTGTCACTACCTTAAACTATATGACTTGTCAGGCATACTTTACCATACATGTAAAACAGCAAGAAAAAGGGATATGGTGCTCTACGGTCTTTGGATGAGTTGCTCACTCCCCACACACACAAATTATTATGTAACTTCTATTGTGATACAACTTTTTAAAACCCTTTCATTTTCATGGATCCTAATGGCTCAAATTATTCTAAATGAGTCATTGTTTTACAGTTGTTGTAAAGGTTGTGCATAAGGAATAAGTCTCCAAGTGCATCATGTGACCATCACCTCCAACTGTGAGCACTTCACTTGTCCCTGGGACATTTCTAGACCCGGACTGGCCATCAGGAGCACCGGGAGAATTCTCGTTGGCCTGGCAAACTGATTGGCCTGGAGTGCAGGCTGAAGGGAGTGCATTAAAAGAAGAAAAGCCCGGGAGGAAAGTGCCGCTAAATGCTCTAAAATGAACAGATTTCTTTATGAACAAGAGACGTAGTTGGTGTTTAAAAAGAAAATAACATACTAGCAGGGCCGCCCTCAGCACGTCGTATTACAACTACCTTTCCCAAGTTGAACTTAATCATGCTATGTAGGAAAGCAGGAGATGCGTATACATGGAAACAATCTGGAAAATAAAGGCCTGTATACTCTTTTCTGTCAGGTGGAAGTATTTCCAATTTTTCAGAGCTACCAGAGCTTCATGATATTAAACTCTAGTCCAGCGATCTATTCCAGAAAGCAGGGTTGTAGTGTAATGTAATGTAGGCTATGGCCTAATACACAGTCAGACTCCACCTTCATCATCCATTAAGGAAATGTAAGTCTGGTAAATAATGAATTAATGGACACTGAATAAAACTTTATTGTGTTAACTTATTGACACTTTTCCGCACTCTGACTCAGTGCACAGTCTACATATACATGTATTAATATCTCTACGTCCACTGGATTAAAAAGGAGGCTCTGCCTTTTACCTGTTGCCATGGTGAATTGTAGTATCGGAGCTTCATTGATGATGCTTATTATAGTCCTCATACACGTGCTTAACTCAGAGTGAACATACCCAGAGTTGATTGAACTAACTCAGATTAGCTATTCTGGGAATGGAAAAAGTTTCCCATCTCAGGGTTCATCAACTCAGATTTCAGGGTTAGGCTCAGAGTTTGTTGAACCTGCTATCTGGAATAGACCCCAGTCAGAGGTCTGAGGAAACGGCAGGTGCAAAACAAACACTCCAAAAGTTCATAAAAATGATATATATGAATATTTATTCCTGTGTGCAATTGACTAACTCTTGAAACTGAAGACACTTGGCTGTTTTTAACTATTTTGGATGTTTTTTTCAGCCAAAAGTAAAAGATATGTTATTGGTATAAACAATAAACAGAAAAATAATTCAAAAATATTACAGTATACATGGTCTGTTGTGAATGGAGTGACTGTGGGGATTGGCCTGGACTGACTTTAGATTCCCGGCTTGAATTATTATCACAGTCCGCCCCTGGATCTTCAAATTGTTGTTAAAGAACAAGGCTGGTGTTTTTAACTTTTTTTCCTTGTGCTGAAATCCCATGAAAAGACCAAAACCAGCAATGTGTTAGTTCGTCTCTCAGTACTTTCTGACTGTCCTACCATGTCTGTGGCGGCTCTCAGCTCTGATTGGTTCCCACTGAAGACATAAATCTTCAGAATCAGAATCAGAAATACTTTATTGATGCCCGAAGGGAAACTCTTTGTTACAGCAGCTCGCCTTTACGTCAGTGCACACAGGAGAAAGTACTAGCAAAAAATATAATACAATATACTATAAAAACAGGTCAGAAAATAAATTAAGTACCAGGTGGGTATAAGTATAAGATAAAATAAGTGTGAAGTAACAAGTGGGTTTACCGGTTGATGTTGATAATACAGTATAATAATACAATGTAATAATATAAGTAATAAGTAGTGGTGCATGTACTGTCGAGTTAAGTGTAGCTTATTGAGATTATTAAGATATTGCACAGCAGTAATGGAGGTATATAATATCAATATCAATAAATAGGAAAAACTAACATAGGAAAACTAAATATTGCACGGGAGTAATACACAGAATATTGCACAATTATTCAAGTATGGCAGAGATGTAATGATCAATGTCCAGTTTAGTGACCTAGGGTCATACAGACTAACACTTAGAGGGAGGAGTTAAAGAGTTTGATGGCCACAGGCAGGAATGACTTCCTGTGGCGCTCTGTGGTGCTTTTTGGTGGGATGAGTCTTCCACTGAAGGTGCTCCTTTGCTTGACCAGCACGTCATGGAGTGGGTGGGAGACACTGTCCAAGATGGCATGTAGTTTGGCCAGCATCCTCCTCTCTGACACCACCGCCAGAGAGTCCAGCTCCACCCCCACAATGTCACTGGCCTTACGGATCAGTTTGTTGAGTCTGTTGGCGTCCGCTACCCTTAACCTGCTGCCCCAGCATGCAACAGCATACAGGATAGCACTGGCCACCACAGACTCATAAAACATCTTCAGCATTGTAACCCAGTTTATTATCCAAGTGTACTCACAGGTACTTGTAATCCTCCACAATGTCGACACTGAACCCATGGATGGAAACCGGGGTCACTGGTGCCTTGGCCCTCCCCATCTGCAGCTCCTTAGACTTTGTCGCATTGAGCTGCAGATGGTTCTGCTTACACCATGAGACAAAGTTCCCCACCACAGCCCTGTACTCAGACTCCTCACCACTGCTGATACATCCCACCACAGCAGAGTCATCAGAAATCTTCTGAAGGTGGCAGGACTCTGTGTGGTAGCTGAAGTCCATGGTGTAGATGGTGAAGAGGCAGGGAGAGAGGACAGTCCCCTCAGGGGCCCCAGTGTTGCTGACCACGCTGTCCGACACACAGTGCTGCAGGCGCACGTGCTGTGGTCTACCAGTCAGGTAGTCCACAGTCCAGGACACATTCTCACCCAGCAGGGCAGGCCGGATGGTGTTGAAAGGACTGGAGAAGTCAAAAAACATGATCCTCACCGTGCTTGCCGGCTTGTCCAGGTCGGTGTGGATGCGGTTAAGCAGGAAGATGATGGCGTCCTCAACTCCCAGTCGGGAGTTGAGGATGCCATCATCGTCTGGTAGGCAAACTGAAGGGGGTCTGACCATGGGCCGCAGCTGTTCCAGCACTAGTCTCTCCAGGGTCTTCATTATGTAGGAGGTCAGTGCCACCGGTCTGTAGTCCTTGGAGCCACTGGGACGCGGTGTCTTCGGCACAGGAACGAGGCAAGATGTCTTCTACAGAACAGGGACCCTTTGAAGACTCAGGCTCAGGTTGAAGACATGTTGAAGGACTCCACATAGCTGGGGGGCATCCATGTCTCAGAGAGCCATGTCATGTCTCAGAGAAGCACATCAAACTACACTCACGGAACTCTGTCTGACTCCGGGCTAGCGCGGGCTAGCTCGTCCATTTTATTTGCCAGCGATCTCACGTTGCCCATGACGAGAGAAGGCAGATACGGCTTAAATCTCTTATTCTTAAGTCTCTTTTGTCTGCACCCCTCTCTCTTCCCTCGCCGCTTCATTCCACCTCTGCATCCTCGGTGTGTCCTCCTCCAGATCTCAGTGGGGACATCGGTAGTCCTTGGCGCCATGCCACTCGGCTTCAGCGATCTGCAGCGGTGCCCCGACCGAGGAGCAGAAGAAGAAGTTCCACGGTGAAAAAAAGTACCAAAACACTTTCTACCCTCATTTTCGTAAAGAGCGTAGTTTAAATTACACTTACACACAAGTTACTCAAGTTTGGAAGAAAAAGGAAAGTTAAAAGTTGGAAAAAGTAAGACGACGAGACGGAGCTACGGCAACAGGCAGCATGCGGGATGGCGCATACGCACTTAAAAACACCTCACAAGTTTCGTTTAAAAAGAAGGCTCAGTAATTTCCTGAAACAGCTGGACACTGTAGTTTTTATCAAACATTACTCAAACAGAAAGAAAGAGTGCATTTGTTGGGGACTATTTTCAGCAGGGGTATAATACATATTTGGTGCCTTGGTGAATATTTGGAGCAACAGGGCAGTGTATGTGGAATTGAGTCAGAATAAACTACAGTCTGTGTGTTCATGGTAATGAAGGAACATGTCACTCAATGCAACAGTGTGGCTCAGTGATGTTTTTGGACAACAATGAAGATCTATGGCACAGAAGAATAAGGCATATCAAGCATTGGATACACACACAATAGTGTATAATAGAATACATTCATTGTTAGTTTGAGTCTGCACATGGGATGTATTGACATTAATAAATGCACTATAAATTTGAGAAAAAATGGTTGTTTTGACATCCTTTTAGTGCAGTGGGAAACATTCAGTTACAAGAAATATTTTTAAATTCTACTATAAGAAATGTAAGAAAATTAATATGTGAGATTTTGGATTCATTGGTTTCCCTCTACCCATACTGTATGTTTTTTCTGTGTAAGACAATAATGCTTTTTAGCCATAATATCTACAGTATGCTGTAAATATCCAGTTATTTATCCAGTTCAATCATTTAGCAGGAATGCCATCCCAGTCCACAGGAAGGAAATTATTAAGGTGCTACAGTGAGCAGGGATGGTGGATGGAGAATGTGTTGGGATATTGTGTGAATGGATTAGTCCGACTATCATTTTCAGTAGCAGGTTGCAAATCTATTCTTGTCTGACAGAAAAGAAACAGCATCAGCAACAATCCTAAGCCTGTTTTTGTGATTGTTTTGTTTACTGGTCCCAGCCCCCAGTCACATTCACTTGAATGAATGATTGAAAACTCCTCTTCTTCTACCCAAACACACCCTCCCTCCCTCCCAGGTCCTGTGGGATTACTTTAATCCATAATCTGGCATGGCTCAAGCCTCCATCACTGAAATGCCATTTGACTAAATTAAGATGTATTCCTCAATTTGTAGGTTGAGGGGCACTTTGATAATTGCGGCGGTGCAATTGGACCGTGGCTCTGATTGTGTGTGTGAACACGTGGAGTGTATACTTACTGGCATTGTGACTTGCATGGTAAAGACCGTGCTCTCCCTGAGCTCCAGAGGCCTGCCCTTATTCACCACGTCCGGCAATCAAGACAATGGACCTGCCTAGTGGTGTAGTGGTGACTGGAAAAGTGGCCCGTCCAGCAAAGGATAAATGCCCTGTGTTATAAACAGTGACATGTAAGACTACTCTTGCATATTTAGTTCACCCAAAAATGGGCCAGTAGTATTTGCACATTGTCACTTAATTTCAATTCAATTCAATTCAATTTTATTTATACAACACCAAATCATAACAGAAGTTATCTCAGGGCACTTTTCATATAGAGCAGGTCTAGACCATACTCTTTATAATATTATTTACAGAAACCCAACAATTCCCACCATGAGCGTGCACTTGGCGACAGTGGCAAGGAAAAATACCCTTTTAACAGGCAGAAACAAACAGAAATATAAAATACTATTTGAATACTTGATGGTTATTATTTACTGAGAGATGCACATCCATATTGCCCAGTATGCCCATCTAATCAACATTTTCAATTCAATATTTACTGTAATAATAGTCAGTGTCAATCCATTACTTTGCATCTTGCATTAGTCCAGAGTTGTAACTAAACCTTGACTGAGAGACTAGATAATCATTGTCTTGTTCTAAAATTCTGTGCGCCTATGAAGAGTGCCATTACACCCATATATTGTCTGGAATTTAATTTTGTGCACACGCATATGAATGCACGTTCACCCACAACGCAGTTATCTTTTTCGAGCTGCAGTTCATAAACACTGTTGCCCGTTGGCGTTTATCAAACATATTAAATAGTTGTTTTTCACTCTCAGCTTTATCCTCTCATCGAAGTTGTAAACATTGACTCTGGCTTTGACACGAGGGGGAGGTGGGGCCCTTGTGTAATTTGCAGAGCCCTATGCAACTTACGTAGGGAGCGTATAAGGTCGCCCGGCTCTGCCTCCCCATTCCTAAACCTAACCAACCCAACCAACGAAGGCAACGATTAGGCCTACTAGCCAATCAGAGGCAGAGTAGGCCATTGGAAAAAAACTATTTGCTTAAAAAAGAAACTCGGTGTTCAGAGGAAGGATTACTGTCAAAAAAAGAAAGCGATGGACAAACATGGATAACCATTGGTGTAGCTTTAGCTTTTCCTTATTGGAGAGCGCTGAGAGAAAGGACTGAGGGCAGACACAGATGTTTCTCTTGGACAGGTTGGTAAAATATTTGGAGTAGGCTATGTAGCTATTACATTTACTCTACCTAAATAATGGATTATTGTCTTGAAACTGTGGAAATTGCTCTGTATTTTTGTAACTATTTCTGAACACGAGCCTGGGGTGAGCTCACTGTAGGCATACATCATGTTGCCAGAGTACACTGTTCACCACCTGTTTGTAGTAAACATAGTCCTCTGCTGGACAGAACAGTTGAGAATATGCTTTCTGACAAGTAAAAACTGACAAGTAAAATAAAGAGAGCATGCCAAGGGGCTGCTGACTATACTTGAAGGGATCAGCCCCTCTATCTTCAAATTTCATCATCCAGACACAAGGACTGGAGGTGAATGTTTTGAGAAGGCCAAAAGGGAGGAACTTGTTTATATGGCCTTGCAAAATTCCTCTAGGATTTGAATAAACATCCTTCTTTGACTTCTTTGAGTTAAAGTAGTTAGAAATGTTATGTAACTGAATGAATGATATTCTGAACCATATGCCTTGTTAAATGTTTATGTAAAACATCATTACATACTATTCAATGTTAGAATCATGGTGGATTGACTATAGTGATGAGGAAGTATGTGACGATTGCGTGTACAATATGAAATTAAATAAATCCATAAAAGTAAAGGAAACCACATTTTCTTCTCAGAACAAAGAAAAGGAGAGGTACATAGCAAGTTGGCGCGAAAATTCCACTTACCCGCCTCCAATTCACGTCTATACCTAACAGGAGATAAAACCATTAGCAAAACTTCTATCTACTGCTGTGATAAGAGTTTGATGTCGATAGAACTCTAAATCTTATCATTCAAGTAGCTCATCTAGATTAGATTGTATATGACAACTGTCACTGTTGGATGTATGGGAATATTCTTTGGATTTTTCCTGTTTAATAATGTTGTGTTGTCTTTGACATTCCTTAAACATATGTAAATATATCAACATTATTGTTAATGTTATGTGTGTGGACGACTGTGGCTTAGTGGTAGAGCGGGTCGTCCACCAATCGGTTGGTTGGCGGTTCGATCCCGGCTTCCCTGGGGGGGGTGTTACTGTGCTTAGTTACTTTGATAAGTAGTTCTGCCATCGCTGTGTGAATGGGGTGAATGAGACATGTAGTTGAAGTGCTTTGAGTAGTCAGGAAGGCGCTATATAAGTACGGTCCATTTACCATATGTTCTGGTAATTCCTGCACACAAATTATGATTTTGATATTCAAGTTTAATATTGGCTGTAGTGACACAGGTGGATGTTGAATTATGTCCTCTTAGTACAAAATACTCACAATATAGTGTTTTAGCTAGCAGACATTTCTTTGAAGTCCTAGATTTTAGATAACTCTAGCTAACTGATGTTTAACTGACAGAATGCAAAGCTAAATCTTTATTCAATACAGAATGAATGTGAACACTATATATATACTGTATGTATATTTCATATGTAGGAGTGGAGTCTTCATCACCTTAATACCATTTGAAGTGTGTCATGCTAGGTGCTTGACACACTTTCTGTGCACCAAATGACATTCACAGAGCCACCAGCAAAATATATAGCCTGCACCCACATGCACATCTAGCCTTCAGCCCACCAGAACACACACACACACACACACACCACCATACAGAGAAGGTATGCATCCTTTGTGTTTTATTGTAGCGGAGGCAGCAGAATCAGGCACAAACATCCTCTCTGATCTCCCTCGTTGCCTAATCCACCATTACCATAATGAAAGCCCATCTAATCGAATCAGAGGAGGCTCTTCCTAAAAGGATCATGCATGGATGACAGATTAATAAAGAAATAGATAGAGAGAAGAATAAGGGGGGGAATGCATGCAATACAAACCAAAATAGATTGTTGGACTTATTTGGGTCAGGAGGAATCACAGTGGGAACAAGATATGGGTGCAGGTGATCAGTTTATAGGGGGAGTTTAAAAAGGTTTATGGGCCACAGACTGGGTTTGTTTGGAGACGTGACTTGATGTAGCTAAAGCTGACTCCATAACATCACAATCTCCCCTGATTGCATAGCCATACAATCACCAGTAATCCATCCATCCATCCATCCATTTTCTACCGCTTGGTCCCCGTTAGGGGGTCGCGGGTGACTGGAGCCTATCCCAGTGACTTTGGGCCTTAGGCAGGGCACACCCTGGACAGTGGCCAACTCGTCGCAGATCACCAGTAATGTTAACCTTAATCATCCTAAATTCCTTTTATATACATTGGCTGTCTATCTCACCCTTAAAAGTCTCTTATTTTACTGTCAATTTATTGTCTCTATTTCTCCATATTCTCAGTGGAGCACTAACATTTTTTGCTTTTTTGCTAAAGAATTTCCACAATAGATTTTTTATTCACACAAATCTGCCACTTTAACTTTATTTCTTGCACCTTTTTTGTTTTAAATATCTTATTCTTTGAGTAAAAACTTGAATGGTTATTCATGGTTATTTCTTTATGAGAAGGAAATTAATACTCTGTTAATAACGTAACAAGTAACATCTGAAGGTTGAGCTAAAAGCTGCACTAATCAATATATACATATATACAATAAGTCAAATGAATATGTGTCTTAAAAAATCACATTGAGCTCTGCAATTCGCCTTAGATTTGCCATAGCCAAGCTTTTTACGCCTCTTTTAGCTAATTATTATGGTTTCATGGCATTTTTCTGTTTAAAGCGCACCACTCTCATCAACCTCATTTCCAGCAGCAGCTGCTGAAAAGGTGTTCCTTGAATTATCATATTACATGGGATCAATCTACAGAAGACGCTATTACAATACAAAGCCTTTGTGATTTAAGTTATGAATCATTTGTTAGCATTCAAAATTTTTATGGTTTCTTTTTCTTTTCCTTTATCAAAATTTTGGAACAGAACCTAGAAGTTGCAGTTTCACTTCTACTCTCGATAAGGCAATAGATCTGCAAAGTGGGAGGAGCTGTTTTGGGCGCCCCTGGTTCTGGAAGTAAAAGTCCCATTCATTTGACCCATAGAGAATATTACATGACTGACAGTTGGAGGACTTTTATGGCTTGGATTGGAATTAAACTCACTCTACCATCAGTATAAAAGAGTTCATTTTAACCCTATCACTAGTCAAAACAAATGCTATACTTGTGACTAAATGCATGACTTTGTCACCATTTGCAATCTGCTTGTAAACAGTGCTTGCAAATCGCTTTTGTGAAAATGGCCCGACTGGCTTCTTATCCATAGCAACGGCAACCAAAGCTCATGGGTGTTTTGAGCCGTCCACCATGCCAAAATGACGGACAAAACCTAATTTCTTTGACAAAAAGTTAAAATGATTAAAACTGGTTGTCATAATATAAACCTATAGGATTGTTACATTGTCCAGGAGAGTCCCATGTTTCTATGTTAAGTAACATTAACATTAAGAATATAAGACGGTGTAGTCCCTCATTCGTCCAGGAGTGTTCTATCTCTCTAACGGAGCCAAGATTGTAGTCAAATGTTTGGCCACATTTGACTACAATCTTGGCTCCGTTGGTGGGGAACACAGTACATCATGTGGAAAACACACAGAAATTTGTGGACAAAGTGAAACATCTCCAGTTGGACCCAGATGACGTTATGGTTTCTTATGATGTAGTGTCCTTGTTCACTTGCATCCCAACCGCAGAAGCAGTGACAGCGGTGATGAGAAGACTGCAGGAGGACTCCACCTTGCAGCAAAGGACCAAGCTTACACCTGAACACATATGTAAACTATTAGACATCTGTCTCAACACTACCTACTTCCAATTCCGGGGACACTTCTACAGACAGATTCACGGTTGTGCTATGGGCTCTCCGGTCTCTCCCATTGTGGCCAACCTGTACATGGAACAGTTTGAGAAGAAGGCATTATCCTCGCTCCCGGCACACCACCAAGTCATTGGTACCGTTACGTGGATGACACCTTTGTGAAAATCAAGAAACAAGACTTGGAAGCGTTCTCAGAGCATATTAATATGGTGGACCCCAACATCAAGTTCACGCGTGAGGATGCAAAGAGAACCGCTTGGCCTTTCTTGATTGTTCTACTCTCAGAGGAGAGGACGGAAAGCTCCAGATAGAAGTGTACAGGAAACCAACACATACGGATCAATACCTGCTCTTTGACTCACACCACCCACTACAGCACAAGCTGGGTGTAATCCGGACATTACAACACAGAGCCAAAGAAGTGCCCACAGGCTCAGAGGGTAAGAAGAAAGAGGAAAGGCATGTCCAGAGTGCACTCTCAGCCTGTGGTTATCCTACTTGGGCTATCAACAAAGTTAAAAGAGCCAAAAAACAGGACAAAAGTGTAACTGAACCAAGAAGGAACGGTGTCTCCATTCCTTATGTGTCTGGACTTTCTGAAAAACTACAAAAGATCTTTAGACAGCACGATGTTCCTGTCTTCTTTAAACCAGGCAACACTTTAAGACAGAAACTCATTCACCCTAAGGACAAGTTACCCACACAGAAACAGAGCAATGTTGTCTACTCCATTCAGTGCAGTGAGGAAAACTGCAAAGAACGGTACATAGGCGAAACCAAACAGCCACTTCACAGAAGACTTTATCAGCACAGACGACACGCTAACTCAGGATTACAGAGCGCCGTGCATTTGCATTTAAAAGCTACAAACCACACATTTGAAGACAGCGAGGTGAAGATTCTTTGTAGAGAGAAGAGTTGGTTTGAACGGGGCGTCAAGGAAGCCATTTTTGTGAAGAAAGAGAACCCCTCTTTGAAAGAAATGGTGGTCTGAGATTTAATCTGCCCAAAGTCTATCAGAGTGTATTATCACCTTGGTCACGCCTATCACATGCTAATCAGGCACTTAACAGTGACGAAGTAGATGCAGCCAGAGAACAATAGGCCTGATTACTGATTACTGGGCCATCTTGAAACTATTAGGTCAGTTTCAGGTAAAACTAGCTATTAACAGATACTCAGGCAGATTCCTTCCTGAGGGCAGGGCTTATGTAACTCAGAGTAGCTTAAATTTCCAGTTCCCGTCCCATTTTTTCACAATTGAGAATGACTTCCGGATGGGAGCCGAAACGTCTTGATTCTGAAAACAGTGTCCAGATGACTACGACTAAAACCTTTTCTACGATTAAGAATATAATTTAAAGAAAAATTTGGAATGTGAATACAGGATAGGGAAAAACCCTTCTGGATCCAGTGGCCCCTCCCACTTCACAACTTCGTATATAGTGGCGTTTCCACATAGAACTTTTATTCCCAGGAACTACTTTTCAAGGAACTAAAAGGTTCCTTCAGTACATTGTTGTCTGCGTTTCCACCACAGTCTAAAGACCTGTGAAGATTAGGCAAATTATACCCATTAGGTTACACCCATCACACAGCTGCATTACTCTATTGTTTTAACTTATTAAACACATCACCTGCAATTCAGCATAAGGACCTTTGCTTATTTTAACTTGTGCATTCTCACCTGTTTTAAATACTGAGCTTATCGGTGTATAATGGTGAAATTGACAGCCACTACTTCCTCAGAACGTTGTAAATATTAGAATATGGTAACACAAGCATAAGCATTACATGTCTTTTTACATACATAGTAGTATATACTTGTTTTCAGATGCAAGAACAGCCACTATACACACATTTGGCTCCAACTATTTATTTATCTGCAGAAATATAAATGTGCAAAATATAGCATATGTGTGCTTCAGCAGCAGACATGGGACAAGGGCTGCTGGTGGTTGCAGGGGTAAACCAAACACACTACTCTCTGCAGCCTGCAGTTCAGTGTGCCCGCCCGTTTCATCTGAAAAACACGTTCTCACTCCAACGACATTAACAACATATCATTTTGTACGATTGATTTATCACAACCCTTGCCTTAACAAACACCACGATTCTACACCATTAGCGGTTAGCATTAGTAGTTGGTATTAGCATGTATCTAACATTAGCTTTTGGCTAGGGTAGAAATAGCGTGACAACAGCTAGCGTTATAGCATTTAACAAGCATCATGTGGACCATAAGTGATTTACCTTCAACTGACTGGTAATCCGACGTCTTCCACCATGGCTTCCAACAGTGCAGTAGCTAAGTGCTGCGCCAGAGATGATTGGCCTGTGACCCTGAGTTGGTCAAACCACTAGCTGCTCCGCAGGCTCGACCAATCAGAAATGTTCGCTCCAGCAAGCCCAACTCTGCAAGTTCCTGTACTTTGGAAATTCCTACCCCCTGAGCAGGGACCTTTTGGAGGGTAAAATAATGTCCCTGGAACTTAATTTAGACCCTGGTCCCTGCAGCGGAAAAGCATTGTGTTCCTTCAAAGGCTCCTAGTCCCTGGGGAAAGTTCCTGAGGTGGAACTTTCGTTAAGCTTAAGCATGTTGCTACCATTTGCTGGGATTTGTTTTAAATGTATTAACATGGTGCCATTTTATAAGGTACAGCAGTGTAATTAAATGAATGTAAGGTTTGATTACGTGACTTACATACACAGCTCAGAAATAAAAATTCTATGAAAAAAAAAAGAAAACATGTTTTTGAGATCTAAATGCTCAATTGTTTGAATATGTGGCTGTGAAAATGTGGAAATGTGTCCAGGAGCACCATGTGCTCAACCCTGTGAACAATAGATAGGGCAATGTTACATTTAGACCTGCAAAAGGATGTTCCCTGCTTCCCCTGAATACAGTTGCTGCATGTGTCTGCATGTAAAGATGACTGCAATCACTGGAAAGTTTATTTACATACACTATACATAAATCAATATACATGTGAAAAGTACATTATGCAGTGGTCTTCACACTCTGTGCCTTTCACTGCCTATATAATGTGATGCATCTCCATCTGTACAGTGTTCTATCCTTGGCTTTAGTTTGGACAGATTGAGAGGCAGCCATGCTGACAGCCCTTGATTGCAGCAACTAGTGTGTAATAATAGTGGCAATGGGCCCATTATATTAAGTGGCAATGCTACTTACCTGAAGACAATAGCAGCAGCAGTGCCAGGTTAATCATCAGGAAAAAATACAGAAGAGATGCCAGTAAATACAGCAAGTGCCAGGAGTGACCGTTTAGACATTTCTAACAATTGTGTGCTATTTATCTGCCATAATTGTAATTTTTTTTCCCCAATGAACATGGCTTACCATATTACCATGGTAATCCCCAATTACTGGCACAAGCTGTACTTTATGTGTGAAACACACACACACACATAAACACAAGGAGGTGAGGTGTGCTATTTTTTCATGGTTGTGTGGAGAGGAGAGCCAATTAGTGAGCATCCAGATGCTGTTTAGCTAATCTCTGCTCTGGAGGAGAGCCTACACACACATACTTGCACAAACACACACTCAAACTTGTATATTAATGTGAGCAATCAAGCTTCCACAGAGCAAAAATCACACACATGCATGTAAACATCTCCTCGAGAAGGCATAGAACACACACAAAATATGCATATATCCATATAAACAAATTGACATTGCATGTGTAGCAGTGCATTGTTGTCCCATTGAATTACAGCTGCCCTGCTCAAATCTTAAAGGTTCCTTGCAGTGTTTTTTGACCTCTAGTTTTGTTTATCTCATGCATGCGCACGAGGACGCACATGCACACAATACACAGTCCTGCCAATGATGTCACACTATTCCATTGATCAACAGATAACAGTAACATAACAAGATATGCTGCGGCAAATGCAGGGAAGAAGAAGACTGTAGGCTAGTAAACATGGATGTAAACAATACAGGTTTAAAAATACTTTACACGTGTTTTATGTGGAAGGTATTGCACTTGACACGTTTGATAGACCCAAGGGCGAAATTTTCAGTCAGAAGGGGGACCTACCAGGTTGGGGGTAGGTAGAATCGTAAGAAACACACACATTAAAATAAAGCACTAATTTGTATTCAAATGCGCACACAACTGACACACATCTGTATATGTGCAGCATGTTTTGTAAAAATGACAAAACATGTATTTCTCTGTATTTTCAGTATTAACTCTTACTTATTCTTCAAGTAACTCTTGAGCAGCTACATGTTGGATGTTCAGTAAAACAGGACACAGAGTGGTAAGGGCCGTGCGCCACATACAATATGCACTCTGGTGCACATATTTGCCACCTGCGAGCATGTGTGCAGTTTGACCAACACAATATGACAGACAACAAATCAACTACTGACCCAGTTTTCGTCCTCCAGCCTGTTACTGTACATTGAAAAACACCTGACCACATGTGTTTAACAAGAGCAATAACAGTCTGTTTAAATTGCATGTTGTTAAATATAAATCAGTGTGTGTCTTACCTGTGTAGCAGACCTATGAGTGATCAACTGTGGAAACAGAACAGCCAAAAACTTCAGAAACACAGCAGTTGTGTTCACTGTTGCTGGCTGACATGTACACCAACATGAAGCAGGAAGAATTCAGTGACCATGCAGTGTGTTTTGGAATCAGTTTAACACTGAAAACTGGGAGAACATTAGCTTTCATTCAGCTTTTGGAGGCATTTGAATGCATTGAAAAAATTTTTTCCTCCGCCGTCCTCCGCGGCGATTAAGGGGCCAAGCTGGCCCACTTTGGACTTTTGGGCTGCTCCTGGCTAATGTCCGGTCTGGACAAAATGGGACTCAGGTTGGCCAAGCAACGGGAAATCTCAGGCTGTTTTGCCCACACTGTTTTGAGAGAGAAAGAGAGAGATGGAGAGAGAGAGAGAGAGAGAGAGAGAGGGTTTTGGGGCACAATACAAATACCACCTAGAATTAAAAAAAAATAGTAGAAATGTAATTGTAATAATAATAATAATATCAATAAATTAATAATAATAGGAATGACAGCTATAGGAAAAATAATTTCAGTATTAGTAAAAGAGCCAATAACAACAACTGTAGCAGCAGTTGTCGAGCAGGAACATGGGGGCAGCAAGTGGCCCACAACCACAGATCTAGTCTCTGCAGCTCCGGAGGCAGAAATACCTGCTGAAAGTGACAGAAGGAGAGAGGAGGTGAGAAGGCACAGAAATACGGGAAGGTACAGAACTATGGGAGAGAGAAGATGTTGAGTTAATAACATGCAGTAATGGGATAAAAATGCATACAGATGGAGAGGGAGAGAAGGAGAGAGGAAAGAGGTGCATCATGGGAAGTCTCCCGGCAGTCTAGGCCTATAGCAGCATAACTAAGGGATGGTTCAGGGCTCACTTGAGCCAGCCCTAACTATAAGCTTTATCAAAGAGGAAAGTCTTAAGCCTACTCTTAAATTTGGAGATGGTGTCTGCCTCCCAAACCCAAACTGGGACCTGATTCCACAGGAGAGGAGCTTGATAACTGAAGGCTCTAGCTCCCATTCTACTGTTGGAGACTCTAGGAACCACAAGTAACCCTGCATCCTGGGGTGTTCTAGTTGGGTAATATGGTATTATGAGATCTTTAAGATACGATGGTGCCTGACCATTAAGAGCTTTGTAGGTGAGGAGAAGGATTTTAAATTTTACTCTGGATTTTACAGGGAGCCAGTGCAGAGAAGCTAATATTGGAGAAATATTAACTCTTTTCCTAGTTCTTGACAGTACACGTGCCGCAGCATTCTGGATCAACTGGAGAGTCTTAAGGGATTTATTCGGGCAGCCTGATAATAAGGAATTGCAATAGTCCAACCTAGAAGTAACAAATGCGTGCACTAGTTTTTCTGCATTATTTTGAGACAGGATGTGCCTGATTTTTGCAAAGTTGCGTAAGTGAAAAAAGGCAGTTCTTGAAGTTTGTTTTATGTGGGACTTAAAGGATAAATCCTGATCAAAGATAACTCCGAAGTTCCTTACGGTGGTGTTGGAGGCCAGGGCAATGCCATCTAGAGTAACTATATCTTTAGATAATGTGTCTCGGAGGTGTTTGGGGCCAAGTACAATAACTTCAGTTTGTCAGAGTTTAACATTAGAAAGTTGCAGGTCATCCAGGTCTTTATGTCCTTAAGGCATGCTTGAAGTTTAGCTAACTGGTTAGTTTCATCTGGCTTGATCGATAGATATAATTGGGTATCGTCCACATAACAATGAAAGTTTGAGTTTAAGAGTGTTTCCTAATAATATTGCCTAGAGGAAGCATATATAAGGTGAATAGAATTGGTCCAAGCACAGAACCTTGTGGAACTCTGTGACTAACTTGGGCGTGCACGGAGGACTCACCGTTAACATGTACAAACCTGTACCAAATCCTGATCAAAGATAACTCCGAGATTGCTGCTTGCTGGAGGCCAGGGCAATGCCATCTAGAGTAACAATAGCTTTAGATACCATTTCTCAGAGGTGTTTGGGGCCAAGTACAATAACTTCAGTTTGTCTGAGTTTAACATTAGAAAGTGGCAGGTCATCCAGGTCTTTATGTCCTTAAGGCATGCTTGAAGTTTAGCTAACTGATTAGTTTCATCTGGCTTGATACTAATTGGGTATCATCCACATAACAATGAAAGTTTATGGAGTGTTTCCTAATAATATTGCCTAAAGGAAGCATATATAAGGTGAATAAAATTGGTCCAAGCACAGAACATTGCGAAACTCTGTGACTAACTTTGCATGCACGGAGGACTTACCGTTAACATGTACAAACTGAGATCGATCTGATAGATAGGATTTAAACCAGCTTAGTGCGGCTCCTTTAATGCCAATTACATGTTCCAGTCTCTGTAATAGGATGTGATGATCAATGGTGTTGAACGCAGCACTAAGATCTAACAAGACAAGTACAGAGACCATTGTCTGATGATATTAAAAGGTCATTTGTAATTTTCACCAGTGCTGTCTCTGTGCTATGATGCACTCTAAATCCTGACTGAAAATCCTCAAATAAACTATTGTTATTTAGAAAGTCACACAACTGATCGGCGACTGCTTTCTCAAGAATCTTAGAGAGAAAGGGAAGGTTAGATATAGGTCTATAGTTGGCTAAAACCCCTGGATCAAGAGTGGGCTTTTTAAGAAGCAATTTAATTACAGCTACTTTAAAGGATTGTGGTACATAGCCTCTTAATAAAGACAGATTGATCATATCTAGTAAAGAAGTGCTAACTAAGGGTAAAATGTCTTAAAGCAGCCTAGTTGGAATGGGGTCTAAGAGACAGGTTGATGGCTTGGATGAATTAATCGTCAAAGTTAGTTGAAGAAGGTCAATAGGAGCAAAGCAGTCAAAATATATATCAGGTTTTACATTTGTTTCTTCTGTTACAGGACTTGATACATTTTTTCTCTAATAGTTAAACTTTTATTATTAACTCATGAAGTCGTTACTACTGAGGGCTATAGAAATACAAGGTTCAATAGAGCTATGACTCTCTGTCAGCCTGGCAACAGTGCTGAAAAGAAACCTGGGGTTGTTTTTATTTTCCTTTATTAATGATGAGTTTTAAGCTGCTCTGGCATTACGGAGGGCTTTCCTATATGTTTTGAGACTATCTTGCCAGACTAAACGAGATTCTTCCAGGTTGTTGGAATGCCATTTCCTTTCAAGTTTTCATGATGTTTGCTTTAATTTGTGGGTTTGGGGGTTATACCAAGCTAACGTTCTTTGTTTTATTATCTTCTTATTTAGAGGAGCGATAGAATCGAGTGTCATTCGCAGTGAGCCTGCAGCACTATCAACTAGTCATCACTGGTCAGGTTCGGCAGGGGCCCAGAGAAAACTACGGAGTCCGACATTGTCTTTGCATATGTACACACAGCTCAACATTAACTTTAGTGACCTCCGATTGGCGTAATTGGGAGTCGTTACCGCTGACATGAATAACAATCTTACTGTATTTACGTTTATCCTTAGCCAGCAGTTTTAAATAGGATTTAACGTCGCCCGCACTGGCTCCAGGAATACATTTGACTATGGTCGCTAGTGTCGCTAAGCTGAGTGCTTAAGCAGAAATTTTGTACGTTTGATTGTATAGCAGATAGTTAGTGACTATAATGAAGAATAGAACAAAATTAACTGTGATGAGCTAGAGCAGCAAATATACGCTACTAGTAAAACACAAACACTGGTGACCGGAAATGAGACAATATGCTTACCGCAGCACGTCCAGCACGTCCAGCCCAACTTCTGTGAAGTATTATGTACATATATTGTATGTCTGTAGCATGAAGGGACTACTTAATTAATTTCATTGTACAACCTTGGGTTGTATAATGATAAATAAATAAACTTGTACCTTTTCTTTACAAGACAACTCCACAGAGCACCTTTAATTGGCCTGTTCACAATCTCTTAACAAGTTTCCATTCCTCCCCGATCCCCCAACTTCATGCTGAATCTGAACACAACAACTGACTTATTGCCATAAAATGTGATAAACATTGAAAGTGTGTATTGACCAGCGAGGCCCCCTGGTAATCACAGGAAGGGAAGCTTTGTATGAAAATGTGTCATCTTGCCGCAGAAAGAACAAGTGGAACAGATGTTATGCTAATGCAGACTGTTCAGTTAGCGTGATTGATGGGGGCCTGTCATTATAAAGAGAGGGCCTAGCCATTACAATTTCAAATGCTAAAATCTTGCCTTGGAATAAGCAGCATATAGGCAAAGTAACCAGACTTTACCTAACTTTACCCACAAGTCTCAGGAACTGGGATTTTGAGGTAAAGCGCTTTTGTAGCTTACGCATTAAATCAATTACTAAATAAAGGCAATCTTCAGTTCTGTTTCATAAGAAATTCTAATATGTTAATTAACACTAGAACAGCCACGACGGTCATTTTGACCATTTTGAAATTTATATGAGCAATAACTTTGTTGAATAAAAAAATACAATCTTGCTGGTACCTGACTTTTCCTAAAAGTGTTTGTATTTTTATTTACAATAGGTTTTATATAAATTACACAAAAGGCAAAGAAAATATGATAATTTTTACCTATTTCAGCCATACACGGTCATATTGACCACAGTGAATTTTGCGCTATTCTATTGTTCTATTGTGCTGGCCCCACAGCACACACAAAGCGCAACATCGGAGATGCGCTCACGGCCTTCTTGTGTGTTTGACGATAGCATGCTGAAACACATCAGGGACCGCACTGTGGCTGAGGCACATCAGCACCATGGTGACAGCTCATGGTGACCTGACAATTTTGGCAGGCTGCGGATGTCAATTCAAAATACATGCTGAACGGGGCTCCGTTTCTGGGAAAAGAGGAGACGCGGAGCAGAGGTCAGCTCGTGGGAGAGAGTGTGGTGCTGAGACTGGCGAAGCCATTCCTGGGGAAGGGAAGAAATATTACCAGATAATTTCTTCACTTCTCTGAAACTGGCCACCGCCTTACAGGCCAAGAAGACCAGCCTGGTTGGCACCCTGGGGAAAACTAAGCGTGAGTCGCCCCCCTCCGCAAAAGAGCAAGCGGAGCTGTTCAGCACAAAAGGTGTTAAATGTGTAGATGCGACGCTCACCATCTACCAGGGAAAGCTGAGGAAGAATGTGTGTGTTCTGAGCTCCGTGCACACAAGCGTGGACGTGGAGTCTGTGACACTGGTGTGAATATAGCTTATGCAATAATTACGGTTTACTATATGCAATCATATGAATATTGCTAAATGTATAATTAAACTTTTTAAAATGTATATTTTGGTGTTATTTGGTTTTTTAAAAGATATCCTAACACAATAAATACATTAATCTCCCATTTGGGTAATTTATCATTAGAGATTATAGAGTTTGGAATCTAATGGTCAAAATGACCGCTTATGGTAATTCTAGTAAGTTTGGAATTCTGGCACTTCTAGTGTTAACTGAAGTACTCCCAGCATTTTGTCTGTGTGATTAGGTCACACAAGGATTCAGTGAAGGAAAAGCCACTAAAATTAATTATGTTGCTGCTGTATATATTGCAGTAAAGTTCAGGTAGAAATCTAATCTTACACTAATACTTGTAGTTAGTGTAGAGAGAGTGAAACATGAAAAATACAGTTCCTGTACAATGTAATAAAATGAAAACAGAACTGCAGTAAATACCAGCTACCTTATTTATTAATGTTTAGTTTTTGTTGATACTACTATTTTAGTTGTTTGTGTGTTTTTTATTCCCACTCTGCCCCTGTAGGCAGTGCTGACTGGAAATGTGGCTATAATCATGTTTAGACCCCACCCAATTAATTGTAATCATCTCTCCCTCTCTCCTTATGTCATTGTTTAGTCAAGCCAGGTAGCAGTGGAGGAGAGTGACAGGGAGGAACAGAAGCTGTAGACTTGAGTATGGATATTGGGTACTCCACAGCCACCTCTGATCACCAGGGAGTCAGTCAAGAGCGAGTAAGTACACTGGTCCACTTGCACTGGCACACTTGTCCACAGCACTTAGTCCCAGTCCAGCTCTGCCTGTAGGTGTGTAGTGAGTCTAGGCCATCATTGTACCACGCTGTATTTGAACTGTTAGCGCTCAGAGGCTGAAAGTGGGATTTATGCTGGAATTATGATACCTACGGCATAGGTTTTTATTTATAATTCTGCGTCTGATTTCTGCTGTTGATGCCATGCCACAACACTTAACTGATGTATTGTACACAATCAGGCCGTATCATGCTTTGATTATGTTCCCCACAGTAACTGTGCTTATATTGTTTCATTTACTTTGTGATACAGAGTGACAATGGGAAAGTCCGCCTTGTTACATTACTGAATCTGCGACTATAGACCTATTGAGTAGCCTACAGCTCCCCCTGAAAATCTTGTCTTTGCTGATCTCCAGTCCGGTCCAAATTCTCACTTTGTAGCAGTAATGTACAGGTGTACCCCAGGACACTGTGAAATCACTGTTGGGTGTGGTTACAAGTGCAACAAGCACACTTATGACAACACCAAACAAGGTGAAACAGGCTTGAAAACTTTCAACCAGAGGAGGCAGGAAAACATGCTGTTAATTTACTATTTAAACCTGCAATAACTTGGTTGTGAACAATAAACAAGTTGTGAACACAACATTGACATATCATCACCTTTTAAGTTGATATGGCAAACATGTTAGCAAACAGTTGCGTATTTACACATCCAGCAGTTAAAGAGCAGCATTATAATTAATTCTGAAGTTGTGCTTGTGTCCACCTGATGAATGAAAGTCCAATATTCACTCTTTTAGCGCTGTGTTTGGTGTCTACCAGCTCCTGCTAAATGATTCACTATGTTCACCAGCTAGTCTCTAACTGTGTCTGTTTGCTGTTTGGTGCTGAGCAGGTAGTGAGTTTATCAGAGCTTTTTCACTATAAACAGCTGCTTGCTGCTGCCAAAAATGATGCTATGAGAGCGTTAAGAGTGAACTAAATCAGTAAAGTTGCAGCCGGCCAGCTAAACAATGAACTGAAACTCACTATAAAGCTCCATAAAGCCAAGGGGAGCTGCAGATTCAGGTGATAATTCTTTGTAGGTTCATCACTACCAGAGACCCCTTTCACATTGTCACATTGTTTTCACATTGTCATTTGAAACATTGTTATAGTAAAAATATCCATTATAGCTAGCTGAACAGTACTACAGAGGGTTTAAGCATGCTAACGTGGCTAACAATAAAATCATTCTCGGTTGTTTCAGCATTCCTATTAATATAAACACAATAAAAATAAAAGAACCACACATTCAACACACACATACACACACATTCAAATTCACTTATTAATACATTCAATTCAGACTAATGTATTGATATATTCAACTGTTAACCAATGTTTAACATTCTGCACTTATGGCTGGAGGTAACAGAATGGGAGCACATGCAATAAACAGCAGAACCCAATTGGATTTGTGGAACTAAGACTGTAAATGTGGTAGAGTACAAAGGGGGAATTCAGTGGTTGTTAGGAGAGTGGTCTTTTAAAGTACCCTAAACAATGTATGTTGTAAATATAGCTGTGTTAGTACAGTGAGAAGAATGGTGTAAATGACTGCAAACTAATTGTGTTATTTTTTGTAGGAGGTGATTCTGTATGAAGCCAGGGGGTAGAGCTCCTCTGGGTCAATTCAGCTAAATGCTGTGCTAAGTGCTAGATGCCCAATAGCCATGGGCCTAGCCCTGTACAGCACTGTATTTTACATTTTGGGGTACAGGAACTACAGCCCTGGAACTCAAACTGGAACACGGTTCCTCGGGTTGAAATGTATGTAAAGTTAATGTGCCCCTAAAATATTTCTCAGTTCCTCAAAAACTTCCTGGGCAATATGATATTTAGTTTGATTCTTAAATTTCTTTGAGGACAGATTATGTGAGTAACCGTCTTGCAGTGGCAGTAATTATTTTCTAATCCGTCAGAATGACAGACAGTAGTAGCAGTAGGACTCATCTGTTAATGCTCCTAAAACTCTTATGACACAAACCCTGATTGCAATGTGTGTGGGATCCTTCTGTCTCTCAAACATTTATCAGAATTTGACTGAAGGGATTTGAAAGGCCAATATTTTATTTGTGAGGCAAAATACTTCATAGAATCAGTTCCTGTAAAGGTGCTCTTTAGAGAGAGACATTAGGCAAAGATACTGTGTGAGGTGAAAGGGACAAGTGCATGTTGGTGTTCTAAAAACAACAGGAAGTTAGTTATTGTAGTTTGTCAACACAGTCAGCAGATTACTTTTTAGATAAGATCATTATCTCCATCGCAAATAAAAGTCCATAAAAAAGACGCTCCTTATAACTCCAGAACTTGCCTGAGAATCATCATGCTTTTAAGTTTTCTTCATTATCAAAGTAATCCAGTGATAGTTGTCTGTACATCAATGGGTACACTGAAGACAGGAAATGCAAACAGCTAATTCAGTATAGTTTTAATGGTGCCATTTTGGCAAAATGTAAACAAATGTAGGCAAAAAACAGGGCTGAAGTTGTAGGCCACAGCTAACTAACTGACTCCATGGCAACATTAAACTTCTTGTTTACATCCCCCAAAGCCCCAAATTATGGGAACTGTACAAAACTTACAGCATGATTATTCCCCAAATGAAAGTAAGACAAAGAATAATGATAAAAGTAAAAAAATCCATTAATATTAAAGTCCAACTGAAATGAAATTGCATTTTTTGTCTGCTACAGCATACCTATCTGCTCTGTAGATATGTAAAAAAAACAAAACAAATCAACACGCCCCTACTTTTGGTCGTGTGTGTGTCTGCGTGTGTGAGTGTGTGCAGCTAATCTTGCATACTGCTGGACCCAGCCTAATATTTTTTGTGCACATTTATGATTGTATGCTCAAGGACCTCTCGTGGTTGCGGTGATTCACAATTTTTGAAAAACCTATTTTTTTGACTAAGCCTATCGTAAAGCTTAAACTTTGTTCTTTTCAGCAGTATTCACCTTTAACAATATGCGTTACGACATAGCAAAAGGCATTTACGATAATCAGCTAGGCTAAAAACAAGCCTTACCTAGTCTGTTGCAGGCCATATTTTGGCCTTTGTCGTGGCTCAAAAACTGACATCCATAGAAAAGTTTGGTCTCATCTTGAACCGGAGAATCTGCAGATTAATTCCATACCCAATATGTTATGATCCACTAAAGTTAGGCATGGTACGACATGAATAAATCCCCATTTTTGTTATCTTCACTGCCATCTTGACTTTAAGGGAGCTAGAAGGAGGGACAGGTTTGTGTGGTGTGTTACAACAAAATGTTCTAAATAAATAACAATCAGAAGTTTGGACTTATCATTCCGTTTATTGTTTTCTTATTAACTTTATACAGTTAGGTGAACCCTGGACGCTTGGTTACAATACCATTACACTATTCAATGCATTCATGAGATGTATAGTTTTTGTATAGTATTCAATATACTATACAAAAACACTATTAAAAACGTTGCATACATCTGTATAAGAAAACTTACACTATACTATACAAAAAAACTTTCTCCCCTTCATTCCACTACTCTCATGCATACATGCTGGACACACAGCCTGCCCTGCACTCCCTGTTCCCCACCCACATGCCCCCAGACACACCTGGCAAAGGTCTGCACTCTACAGAGTGCACTCTTTTAGTTACACTACAGCCAAATCTATTTGTTATAATGTTCTGCGCTCCTGGTCCTTATTCTGAATTTTTATCTTTTATCAGTGTTTATATCAAGTTTAGTCCTTAAAAAAGTAATTATTGTAGGTGATGTTCATATTCATGTGGACGTTGAAAATGATGGCGTTAGTACTGTGTTTATCTCATTATTAGATTTGATTGGCTTTTGTCAGAGTGTACATAAACCCACTCACTGTTTTAACCACACCCTCGACCTTGTTCTGGTATATGGCATTGAAATTGAACATATAATAGTCTTTCCACAGAATCCTTCATTATCGGACCATTATTTAATAACTTTTGAACTATTACTGGACTACACGCCATTAGGCAAATACTCCTACACTAGATGCCTATCTGATAGTGCTGTAGCTAAATTTAAGGAAGTGATTCCATATGCATTTAATTTAATGCTATGTCTCAATATAATAGAGGACACCTATGCTAATTTCATTCCCTCCCAAATTGATCATTTAGTTGATAGTGCTGCAGGCTCACTGCGAACGACACTCGACTCTATTGCCCATCTAAAAAAGAAGATAATAAAACAAAGGTTAGCTCCATGGTATAACCCCCAAACCCACAAATTAAAGCAAACATTGGAAAAAATGGCGTTCCACCATTTCCTTCCTGGCGTTCTGGAAGAATCTTGTTAAGGCTGGCAAGAAGCCCTCCACAATGCCAGAGCAGCCTACTACTCATCATTAATAGAGGAAAATGAGAACAATACCAGGTTTCTTTTCAACCTGTAGCCAGGTTGAGAGTCACAGCTCTATTGAGCCATGTATTCCTATATCCCTCAGTAGTAACGACTTCATGAGCTTCTTTAATGACAACATTTTAATTATTAGAGGTACCAATTTATCTTCAAACATGGGAACCTTAGAAACAGCAGTAAAACCTGATGGATATTTAGACTGATCTTCTCCTATAGACCTTCAACTAACTTCAACAATTTCTTCATCTAAGCCATCAACCTGTCTCTTAGGCCCCATCCCAACTAGGCTGCTTAAATAAGTTTTATCCTTAGTTAGCCTTTCTTTACTAGATATGATTAATCTGTCTTTATTTAGAGGCTGTGTACCACAGTCTTTTAATGTAGATGTAATGAAACCTCTTCTTAAAAAGCCCACTCTTGTTTCAGAGGTTTTTGCCAACTATAGACCTATATCTAACCTCCCCTTTCACTCTAAGATCCTTGAGAAAGCAGTCGCCAATCAGTTGTGTGACTTTCTACATAACCATAGTTTATTTGAGGATTTCCAGACAGGATTTAGAGTGCATCATAGCACAGAGACAGCACTGGTGAAAATTACAGATGACCTTCTAATTGCATTTGACAGTGGACTTGTCTCTATACTTGTCTTGTTAGATCTTAGTGTTGCATTTGACACCATTGACCATCACATCCCATTACAGAGATTGGAACATTTAATTGGCATCAAGGAAGCACACTAAGCTGGTTTAAATCCTATCTGTCAGATCGATCTCAGTTTGTACATGTTAACGGTAAGTCCTCCGTGCATGCAAAGTTAGTCACAGAGTTTCGCAATGGTCTGTGCTTGGACCAATTTTATTCACCTTATATATGCTTCCTTTAGGCAGTATTATTAGGAAACACTCCATAAACTTTCATTGTTATGTGGATGATACCCAATTAGTATCAAGCCAGATGAAACTAATCAGTTAGCTAAACTTCAAGCATGCCTTAAGGACATAAAGACCTGGATGACCTGCCACTTTCTAATGTTAAAGTCAGACAAACTGAAGTTATTGTACTTGGCCCCAAACACCTCTGAGAAATGGTATCTAAAGCTATTGTTACTCTAGATGGCATTGCCCTGGCCTCCAGCAAGCAGCAATCTCGGAGTTATCTTTGATCAGGATTTGTCCTTTAACTCCGACATAAAACAAACTTCAAGGACTGCCTTTTTTCACCTACGTAACATTACAAAAATCAGGCACATCCTGTCTCAAAATGATGCAGAAAAACTAGTCCATGCATTTGTTACTTCTAGGCTGGATTATTACAATTGCTTATTATCAGGCAGCCCGAATAAGTCCCTTAAGACTCTCCAGTTCATCCAGAATGCTGTGGCACGTGTACTGACAAGAACTAGGAAAAGAGATCATATTTCTCCAATATTAGCTTCTCTGCACTGGCTCCCTGTAAAAGCCAGAATAAAATTTAAAATCCTTCACCTCACCTACAAAGCTCTTAATGGTCAGGCACCATTGTATCTTAAAGAGCTCATAGTACCTTATTCCCTCACTAGAACACTGCACTCTCAGAATGTAGGGTTACTTGTGGTTCCTAGAGTGTCCAAAAGTAGAATGGGAACCAGAGTCTTCAGTTATCAAGCTCCTCTCCTATGGAATCAGTTCCCAGTTTGGGTTCGGGAGGCAGACACCATCTCCACATTTAAGAGTAGGCTTAAGACTTTCCTCTTTGATAAAGTTTATAGTTGGGGCTGGCTCAGGTGAGTCCTGAACCATCCCTTAGTTATGCTGCTATAGGCCTAGATTGCCAGGAGACTTCCCATGATGCACCTTTCTCCTCCTCTCCCTCTCCATCTGTATGCATTCTTATCCCATTAATGCATGTAACTCGACGTCTTCTCTCTCTCCCGTAGTTTTATGGTTTTTTGTCTCTCTCTCCTCTCTCCTTTTGTCGCTTTCAGCAGGTATTTCTGCCTCCGGAGCTGCAGAGTCTGGATCTGCGATTGTGGGCCTCCTACTCGACAACCGCTACTACAATTATTATTAGTCTTATTACTATTATTATTACTATTATTTTATTAATATGTATATTACCACTACCATTACATTATTATTATTATTTTAAATTCCTGTGTGGAATTTGCATTGTGCTACTGTCTGCTCTCTCTCTCTCTCTCTCTCTCTCTCTCTCTCTCTCTCAACCCAACATGGCAGCAGTACGGGCCTGATTGGTCCAATCTATAACACACTCATGTCCTTGCTAATGCTCAATTCTAATGGCGGCATCTCTACCTGCATGCCATACCAACACAGAAAGCAGAAACCAACACAGGACATTGTAAGAAAGAGAAAACACAACTGAGTTAATCTGGGGACTTGAGGACAGAAACATGTTCTCCATAGCTTGTTAGAGAAAAATTATGGCAGTATGGCATACGTGTGTGTGACCACACACACACGTATTAAGGGTCCCCTGAGCCTACTTCTTGGTCTGTGGTACATCACTTAATTTGACCATTTAAATAATCCCCCGGATGCATCAGAGAGACAGTGCAGCACCCACATAATTACCACCTGAGAGCAGGGTGAGCACCAGTGTATGTGCATGCGTGTCTGCGTGTGTGTTTGCACATGCATGAGCATCTGTAGGCTTGCCTGTGAATGTGTCTGCATCTGTATATGCATGTAAGTGCCTGTGTGTGCATTTGTGTTAGTTTGTCTTCATGCCTTTGTGTGTGTATGTGTTGTTTGCGTGTGTGTGTCTCCCCTGCGGTGATGGGCTCAGCTTCATTCCTTATTCATCAACAAGTGCAAGAGGAAGAAGCATTGAGCAAAACTGTGCGCAAGCACGCACACACTGCTTGGAACATCACTGCCTGGAACAGTTAGAGTGACTGGGGCAAAGTAGTTACAAGAGAAGTAACTCTGAGGAAACACATACACTTAAGCAACAGTAAACTAGAGAGCTACAGTGGTAAATTACTGATACAATACTGAATGGGTGTTACAGAAGGATGTATTTGTCATGGTTTTGGGTTTGTGTTTAGTTATTTCCTTTTTTTGGTAAGAGTTCTCCCTCATGTGTCTTGTAGCTTTACTTCCTACCTTTGTTTTTCCCTCAAGTGTTTGATTGTCTGCCCACCCTGATTAGTTTCACCTGTGTGTAGTTGTGTTTCACCTGTGTCTAGTTGTCCTTCCCTCACTATGTATTTAGTCAGTGTGTTTCATTATCAGTTTGCCTTGCCCCTGTTCTTAGCGTTCTAACCTTTTTTCAGGTGTGTGTTTAGTGTTTTGACTTCTTTCATGGACTCTGTCTTCCTTGTGGATCTTGGATTACCTGCCTTGGGTTCCTGTCCCTTTCCCAGTGTTTTTGGAATAACCTATTCGGTTTTTGGACTTTCTGTTTGGTTTTGTGGACTTTGGATTTTCTTGCCAGCATTGGACTGCTTTTTGGTTTCAACACTTGACTGCACTGTTCTGCCTCTGTCATCTGCATGTGGGTCCAATCCCTAGTTTCCCCCACCTGCAAGCTTAGCCTGGATAGTGATATTATTGTTGGAGAAAAGATGTCTGAGGGAGAATAAAGATCTGCTGAACTGAACACATATTATAAACAACTCTACATGTAGAGATGTTGTAAGATGTTGGTTAGTTCCAGGGGTCTTACAGTGGAATTCTTACATCTACATTGTGGGTGTTTTGGCAGTACATTTGGCATACATCTTTGAAATACACCTTGTACTGAATGAGAAAATTCATGTTCTAGACTGTTGTCATTCATTACTAGTAATGAAGTCAATATTCAGTTGTAAAAAAATATTTCAACTTGACTGAAAAAATGGTTTATTCTGAGGCTTTATGATTTGATTTCATGAACATATGGAGACAATAAAAACAGGACTTCTGTCTGTATTAAAATAAGTTTTGAGATCACTCACATACTTTAAACATGTTGGTGCATACGTTACCAGCTAGCTACAGCTAACATTGTTTGCAGTGATAAGCACAAACTTCAAAAATACTCCATTTAAATTCCAAATAGGGGGGCCTTGCAAATTCACTTCACGTTTAGTATTAACACACCTTAAGACTCATGTGTTAGTGCTTTTTACTGGCATCTAACATGATTATCATCTGTGATGTGAAAATATAAGGTCTCAATACCTAAAAAAAAAAAAAAAGTGAGTGTCCAGTCATTGTACAGTAAAAAAAAAAATCCTGTCAGAGATTACACTGAATGGCAGTAAGGGAAGGATTAAGGTGAATGAAAGCATCTGAGCATGCAGAAAGAGCTGCGCCCCTTTTTTATTTTCTTATCACCCTCCAATAGAGGTAGGTTTGCGGGTAAGTCATTTTCATTAAAATTTTGTATCACAACATGCTGTTATCCTCCGTTACTCTGTGTATAATGACGCAGCAAAAGAAAAAGGAAAAAGTCTGATGTTTTGACTAACAAAATTAGGTTCTAATAAGGTTTATCCTAGAAGCCTTTGTTGGTTGGAAACTCCCTTTTACACTTTCATCCACAAACACTCCACACTGAAACTACACTGCACTGCAACTACAGTACACTGCAACTCACTCTCTTCTGTTGGATAGAGATGTTAGCTCCAAGTCTTTCCTCCAATGTCTTTCCAGATATTGGTATAATTGAAGACTGTGAAAGAACCAGATAGAAGTGGCATTTACAGACTAGACACTTTTCAGGGATATACAGAAGACTGCTCATGTCATATTCTGCCACCATACCCGTCCGACCCCTGCATGCTCTTGTGTGCTCTCTTCTCCTTGTGTTTCTTGTGTGTCCTCTGTTTGTTTCAAGATGTGTGTGTGCGTGTGTGTGTCTTCTGGTCTGGCTCCCTGGTCTCCCGCCTACTGCTGATCACTGGCACACCTGACGCCAATTACTCATTAGTCTCGACAGCATAAATACCAGGCTCTACCACACTACCAGCTCCAGATTGTCCACTTGTACGACATCCACCTAAAGGCGCCACTCTTGACCAAGCTAAGTATTGTTGTAGTTTTTCTAGTTGCCTCGTTTTGTGACTTTGGTCTGCTTCTGCCTCAGAACAACCCCACGCCGGTGATCACAGCCATGGTCTCCTCCCGGATCTCTACGAACCTGTTTGTCTGTCTCATCTGCCATGCTATCCCTGCCAGCTGTCTCTCCGGCTCTGCCAGCTACACCTCGGGAGCCATTGCCTTTCGGATCCAGTCTACTCCACTCCACAGATCCGCTGCCTGTCAGGGTCTACACGTCGCCCTACACAAGCCGGGCTGGAACACACCTCCCCATTCTCCATTCCTGGGTCTTCGCAGCCTGCCCAGAACCGGGCCTACCGCTTCCTCTGGGGCTGCAGAAGACGACGACAGGTCTACCACTCTGGAGAAGTGCTATCTCCTTTTATCTCTTACAGTTAAAATAAACACTGACTTTACCACTAAACCATCTCGTTGTGTACTGCATTTTTGGGTTCTCGGATCCTGCATTAGGACAGCTCAGTGTTTTGTATGTAATGCAGCATTAGCGACAACTCTTAGATAACTCTTAGAGACTATTAAGTCTTAAAATATAAGTTTTTAAATAAATGTAAGATTGCCAGAGATGTGTTTTATTTTTATTTATTTTATTTTTTTCCTTTTTATGTGTCCTCGTAGCCTGTGCTGCAACCATTCTTTCGCCACTCTGACCTTCTCCACCCTCCCCCATTTGGGGCTGTGACAGGTTCAAGGGCGTAGGTGGAGGGAGATAATTTATATTTTGATGTTTCTATTTCATGGCTTGAAAGCTAAACAGAAAGAAAACTGAAGATTTGCAATATGCAATTTTGGCACAGAGGTCATAGTTACCATTCTACATATGTGAAACAGAGGCAGCCAATTGTCAACCATACGGTTTTATTGACAATTACAATCAGTAGGTGATTAATTAATTTTTAACAAGGGGGGGAATGGCCCAACGAGAGCACACCCTGTGCCTTTTTTTTTTTTTATTTATTTATTATTTTTTTTCCAGAAGGTAGCCTATTTTTTGCCCCAATTTTTTTGAACTGATTTTTAGGGGCATTTACTAAACGCTGAAATAATGTATAATTATTACATTATACTTTCAAATAAACACTCAATTTGCGACACAAAGATTTGTTTTATTTGAAAAATAACATGACAACAGCAAGGGCACTTTTGGGCCAACCTGTTAATTTCTGACCCCGCCTCTGTCATGCTGCTGCTCTTCTCTTTGCCCCCGTCTGCAGAATGGATGGACTCTTGTATGTTTAATCTTCCCGCAGGCAGTTCAAAACCAGTGTCTCGAATGTTCCGAGACTGTGGTGATTATTAAAACGGAAATGTGAAGTGCCACTACGAGACAAAGCACAGCATCTTTTGAGCAGGTTAACAAGGTGGATGGTCAGTTTGGTCAGTTTGCTAACATGTCATTCCCCCTCAAATCGCCTACTGATTACAGTAATTGCAGCAGGAGATAGAAAGACAGAAATAGAGAAAAAATGACAGGTCAAGTGTAAACAAATTATATAAATCTAAAATAAATTCTCCAAACCAATTTTAGGCTGGTTCTTGGACTCTTGCTGATGAAAACTGGCACTGTCCTCATTTTTCACACATCCTACCTGTCACTGTATTCAATTCAATTTTAGTTATATAGCAGCAATTCATAACAGAAGTTATCTCATTACGCTTTTCCTATAGAGCAGGTCTAGACCGTACTCTTTATAATATTAATTACAGAGACCCAACAAATCCCACCATGAGCAAGCATTTGGCAACAGTGGCAAGGGAAAACTTCCTTTAAGAGGGCAGAAACCTTGGACAGAACCAGACTCAATGGTGGGCAGCCATCCGCCGCTGCCGTGTTAGGTTTTGAGAGAGAGAATATTCAGCTATATATTTCTATGATATTTCTATGGTCAACTCTCACCACGGCCAGGGCACTAATCCTTCTCCCAAAACACCACAGCGAACACTGTAGCGAAGTTTGTCAGTCACCAGGCAACAATCTGCTACAATCCTTTGTTGACTTCAGCTCCGCCTTCAGTACACTTCAACGCCACCAGATGATCAAGAAACTTCACCACCTCAACATCCCTCCACTCCTCATCCAGTGGGTTCACAACTTCCTCAGCAACAGACCGCAGGCTGTTAGAATAGGTACATTATCATCATCAACTGTCATCACCAACACCCCTCAGGGCTGTGTTCTCTGTCTCTTCCTTTACACCCTCAACACAAATGACTGGACCAGCCCCTCATCCATCACCACATACTTCAAATACTCTGACACTGCCATACCTTGACAACCACAATGATAATGAATGTAGACAAAACAAAATAACTGGTCATTAGCACTACCTATCAAACACACCCCACACTGGACGGAAGCCCCCCTCCATCCATGGCAAGACAGTTGTCTATATAATACTATTATAAAGAGTACGGTCTAGACCTGAGATAACTTCTGTTATGAATTGGCACTATATAAGTAAAATTGAATCGAATTGAACAGTATCATTAAATACAACATTAAATATCTTGTACTCACTATAGACAATAAACTCAGTTTTGATCAACACATCACTTCTATCCATCAACGATCGCAGCAAAGACACGTTATCCATGTTATCTGTAAACTCAGAGCATTGTCTGTTGCCCCCGACCTCCTGTTGTACTGTTCCTCCTGCTTCTACAATAAAGTCTAAATCTACATCTTGGGAATCAGGGGTGCAGGTTTTCAAATGAGTGTTACTTCTGAAAAGAGCTTCTGTAAGTATTGGAGACTCCAGATTAGCCTCTTCTACTAATGAAGTTATTATAACTAAGGTTCAGGAACAAGACCATGCCCATCCCCCTCTCTCTCAATTCAATTCAATTGGGCTTTATTGGCATGGGAAACAGATGTTAACATTGCCCAAGCATGTGTGAAATAAAAACATAAAAAGAAAAAAATGTGCTATTAGAATAGATAGATTAGTAAAATAATATAATAGCAATAATAATAAATATTGACTTGCAGTTAAAAATACAAATACAAGTAAGTAAAAACTACATAAAGATACATAAAGCAACATTTTTTTTATGAATGTGTGTGTGTGTGTCTAGGTCACTCACAGTCCCTCAGGTTGTGGCATGTTGACATATTGGGCAGCAAGATATGCCCTGTCTCCTTCTCCTAGGAGTATTTATAATTTTGAGAGGTCATTTAGCTCTTTGAAATCTGACATTACAGAGTTGAACTTGTTAAAGTAAATGTTTCTTATTTTGTTTGAATGTTGTACATTGTGGGAGAAAATGCATCTCTGTCTCAACCTCACCTATCAAACAGTGACCACATATTCTGTTTTCTTTTGGTTGCCATGATTTTTTGTGTCGTCCTTTTTCGATTGCCAGTTTGTGGTCACTGAGCCTGTACTTGGTTAGGATCTGTCTCTGCTTTGACAGTAGAGAAATATTCTGCCAATTCATAATCTCTTTTCAGGACCAGATAACATTCTGATCTACTTTGGCTTTTAGTTTCTTCTTTCCAATGTTCCAAATAGGTTTCTTTACATTGTGTTATAATTTGGTTTACTGTGATTGGTGTTTGGAAAACAGTGTTGTTGTGAGACTGGTCAGAGTGTGTCTGAGAGGAGGCAGTTAGTCTCAGCACCAACTGACAGAGGGGACTCTTTTCTGGGCTCTTGGGTTTGGAGGGCTTTGGAATGAAAGGTGTTTAGGGGCTAGAATTAAGGTGATTAAAAAATTTGACCACTCTCTTTTGAATGTTAAATTGTCTGCTGCACATGCATTTATTGGTGTTTTTCCTGTGTAAGTGTAAAATATATCGGCAGAATTCTGCATGTAAAGATTCTGTTGGATGTTTGTCCCAACGGGTATAGGTATCACTGAGTGGACACTGTACTTCACTATCATACAGCACAATGGGCTTGATGATAATATCAAATATTTTAAGCCAAATTTTAATTGGAATTTGGAAATTATGAAATTTTGTCTTAATTATATTTGGAGCTCTTCGAGCTTTTTCTTTTAGTGCATTTACTGCCATGTTGAAACTCCCTGATACTGTTATGGTTATACCAAGATAGGTATGACTCATACTGTGTTCAATGATAAATAATAATATTTATGGTAAATTGGTATTTGTTCTCCTGACATCTAGGGCGTTTTTGAAAAATCTTGACATTAGTTTTCTTCATATTTAATGCCACAGCCCACTTCTGACAGTACTTTTCTACTACAGCTGTTGCTGTAGTCCTTGTTCAGTAGGAGACAGTAGAACAAGGTCATCAGCATAAAACAGAGACTTCACCTCTCTATCTAGGAAGGAGAGGCCAGGAGCAGCACATTGATCCAACGGCGGCTAGACGGAAGAGGGGCTCCAGGGAGAAGGTCAATGGCACAATCATAGGGGCGGTGCAGTGGTAATGACAGGGCTAAGTCTTTACTAAACACCTCCCTTAAGTCATGATATTCTGCAGGTATCAGAGTTAGATCCGGAGGTTCTGGATTGAGTGGTGGTGTACTGACCTCTGGTGGGGACCAAGCGGATTGCAAGCAGGTGTGTTGTGTTGACGTAGCCAGGGGAAGCCCAGAACTAGTGGTGTGTTGGGAGATGAAATGAGTTGGAATTGAATCTTCTCCCGATGATTACCGGATAGAACCAAAGACACGGAGACAGTGCAATGTGTTACTTGGGCTAAGGGTCTGCCATCCAAAGCCTCCACCTTACATGGCAAACTTAGAGTCTCTGTGGGGAGACCAGCCTGTCAAGCCAACTCTGTGTTCAAAAAGTTACCCTCTGCTCCGGAATCGACGAGGGCTAACAGGGGGAGCGACCCCCATTGGTGGTAGAGGGTAGCCGGGACTTGCATTAGAGGCGGTCCTGGATTACGGGGGTTGTCTTGGCTCACCAGAACCCCCACTGCAACTGGTGAGCCTACTCTTTTGGCCTCACAGGACACTTGGCGGGGATAGCATAGCAAATGAGACAGGCAATCAGGTTGGTAGAGATCTGGGAGGAGACCGTGGCTGCGATCACCAGCGTGGGGTTGTTCTGAGGCAGAAGCAGACCAAAGTCACAAAACTAGGCAACTAGATAAACTACAACAATACTTAGCTTGGTCAAGAGTGGAGCTGTTACGTAGCTGTCATACAAGTGTACGGAGATGATCTGGCGCTGATAGTGTGGTAGTGCCTGGTATTTATGCTGTGGAGACTGTGCAGGAGGAGACTGGTTTCAGTTGTGAAACATGAAAAGTGGGGTGAACTCTCTTAGAGCTGGGTAGCTTGATCCTAACAGCAGAGGGATTACGTTCATTGATAAAGGGACCAATGTAGCGGGGAGACAGTTTTTTAGATTTGGTCTGTAAGGGGATGTTTTTGGAAGATAACTGACCTGGTTTGTATAGTGGTGCTGGAATCCGGTGTCGGTCCGCAATCTGGCAGTTCTTGTCTGCTGACCGGAGAAGTGCTGCTCGGGTCTCCCTCCATATCTTACGGCAACGGCGGAGGTGGTGTTGCACTGAAGGAACTGCAAGCTCACTCTCTTGGGATGGAAATAGAGGAGGCTGGTACCCTAAAGATGACTCAAAGGGAGAGAGACCAGAAGCAGCACAGGTAAGTGAATTATGTGCATACTCGACCCAGGGAAGTTGAGAGCTCCAGGAGGAAAGATTGGTGGCAGCCACACAGCGAAGTGCTTCTTCGAGGTCCTGGTTGGCCCTCTCAGTCTGACCGTTGGACTGAGGATGGAATCCGGAGGAGAGGCTATTGGTTGCTCCCACTGCTAGGCAGAATGCTTTCCAAACCTGAGAGATGAATTGGGGACCCCGGTCGGAGACTATGTAGAGCGGAATGCCATGGAGGCGAAAAACCTGTTGGACCAGGAGATCCGCCATTTCTAGGGCTGAGGGGAGTTTGGGTAAAGCTACAAAATGAACTGCTTTGGAGAACCAATCTACAATGGTGAGGATGGTGGTGTTACCTTGAGAGGGAGGCAATCCGGTAACAAAGTCCAGTGCTATATGGGACCATGGGCAACTAGGGACAAGGAGTGGTCGTAGCAACCCAGCTGATGGCCGATGAGAGGTTTTACCTCGAGCACAGATTGAACATGCGGCCACAATGGCCCGGGTATCCGCCTCCATAGTAGCCCACCAAAAATGTCCTCTAAGCAGGGAGAGTGTCTGAGTCATGCCTGGGTGGCAGGCGAAGCGGGAGTTATGTGCCCGCTGGAGCACCTGGGAGCGAGCTGAATCAGGAACAAACAGGTGATTGGGAGGGCCATTTCTGGGATCAGGTTGGTCTGGCTGGGCCTCCCTAACTACAGACTCAACCTCCCATGTCAATGCGGCTACCTAGCAGGTGGAAGGGAGGATAGTGTCGGGTCTGGGGTTGTTGTCCAGGGAGTGGTTCTGACGGGATAAGGTGTCGGGCTTAGTATGCTTGGATCCAGAGCAGTAGGTAAGGGTGAAATTGAAGCAACCAAAGAACAGTGCCCAGCGTGCCTGTCAGGAGTTGAGCCCAAGAGGCTCAACTCCCGACAGGTACAGGTTGTAAAGGCAGCCAAATGTACAGCAAGTTCATTTATGAACACATCAAATAAAGTCAGGCTTAAATTGCAGCCCTGACAAACACCTCTTCTCTTGAGGATTCAGTTTGTCTCCAATTTTAACAGCACACCTATTTTCCAAATACATTGATTTAACCAGATCATACATTTTTCCCCCTATATCACAATGTAGAAGCCTGTTATAGAGCCCTTCATGCCAAATAGTCAAAAGCTTTCTTGAAGTCAATAAAACAAGTGAATATCATACCATTTTTTGTTTTGTGTACATGTTTGTTGATTAAAGTGTGAAGGGTATATATATGGTCGGAGGTGCGGCGTTTTGGGAGAAAGCCAGTTTTATTTTTACTCAAGATGGAGAGCTCTTGGAAAAAGGAAATCTAGTATTCTTTTATTTAGAATACTGCTGACACAGATGCCATGGTATTTAATAGGGTCTGATTTGTCCCCACTCTTATGAAAGGGGGAAATGAGCCCTTTGAACCAGATGTTGGGAAAACACCCTGATACTGCGCAATTTCAACACTGCACCCTGCATCTCAAGGATGCTGCATTTGAGCATTTCATTTTTAATGCTGTCCAGACCACAAGCTTTTCCTGGCTGGAGAGACTTCATCTTTGTGGTCAATTCTTCCCAAGTAATTGGGAAATCAAGGGGGTTTTGGTTGCCTTTAATTGTTTCTTCTAATGTTTGGAGTTTTTATTTTATAATACATTGATCTGAATTAATTAGATTTATTGGTATGTCTTCGTACAGATTTTCAAAATGTGCTCTCCAGATGTCACTATTTTGGATGGGTAGTGCTTGTGGTTGCTTTGTGTTGAAATTGTTCCACATATACCAGAATTGATTTTCATTAAAGGTGTTCTCAATATCTTCAAGTTTCATGTGGGTATAATTTTGTTTTTTTTCCCTTATTGTACGTTTATATTTGTTTAAAATTTCACTGTACCTAGTGTGTAAGGCTGGGTTGTTTGGTTGGCGATGTTTTTCATTTTCTATTTTCCTCTTTTTTCTGATGGTTTTGCATTCTTGATCAAACCATTTGTCTGTATTTTGCATTATAACAGGCTTCTGTTTTTGTTTTAGGGTAGCTTTAATAGATGCCTTATGAAATATCATGTTGATATCATCAACCATCTCTGGTAGGAACATATTGATTTTGGTTATATACTGATATGTCATTCATCAGATCAGGTGAGTTCAAGGCCATGATGAATTTGTCTCCACTGTCTTGGGCCCATCTGTAAGTAGGATTGAATTTATACAGCTTACTGGGTTCCCTTTTCGTGTCAGTCATTTGACCTGAGAGTTTAAAGAACACATTTATTTGGTTGTGGTCTGAAAGGGGGGATTGCTGTCTGACAGTGAATGCACTGATAGTGGAGGGGTCCATGTCAGTGACTGTATAGTCTACGATGGGTGGCCCAGGCTTTGATCTAATCTTAACCAAATGTGTGATTTACCCTGTTTAACTGGTGAGATCTGATGGCTCCTTTATACCACACCAAGATCCCCCCAATGTTCTGCCCTTGCATATGTTTTTTAATTTAATAGAGGGCACCATGACTTCATTATATCCTGGAGGACAGTGAGTGGGCAGATCATTTTGACACCATGTTTCTGTTAACACAATTACATCAGCATCTTTAATAGATTTCAGGGTTTTCACTCTTCAGCTCAAAGATTGAGGAGTGGAGAGTCTCTCACTCACTCACACACACACACACACACACACCTGTGCCTCTCTAACCCAATCACCCATACATAGCTATATAAACGTGTCTAGCCCCTTTCTCCTTTTTGTCTCAGTTCTCACGACTCTGAGACTCACACACCTTATCTGAGTTATCTAGTTAAAAGTTAATGTTACTTGCTTATCTCACCATGGACTACGAGCTGGTTCTCAGTCCCTCAGATTGCAATCTGTTTCACGACCAATCCGTGATCTCCAAATTTCTTCTGTCCATAATCACATCCACTCCTACGCGGCCAGCCCCCCAGCCATCGCCCCCACTCTCGGTTATCCACGTCCCTTGGCACTGCATCGTGCATTACTCTCCATCCAGCAGCTCCAGCCAGACACCACCGAACCCACACAGAGGCAGTAGCTGACATCGCCGACCTTAGGGAGAAACCCACTCTTCCAAACACCTGACTTCCAACCAGCCGAACCGTCAACGCCCAACCTGCAGCCGCATAGCGGCCAACTCACAGCCCAGGGATTCGGCTCCTTCCTGCGCTGCAACCGTCTCCAACTGGATAGTCACCCGCCTCCAGCTCACCCTCCTGGAAAGGCAAATCCCATTCCACCGGGCCGACAATAAAGCCAGGCTATTCCAGCGCTACATAGCCACTTCCTCCACCACTCCAGGCTATTCCAGTGCTACACAGCCACTTCCTCCACCGCTCCAGCCGGCCGCTTGCTTCCTGGTTCTCGACCCAGCACCATGTGCCGATAACGTCACAATGCAGCCCACTAAAATGGCACAGCAAATTGCTTCAGCCCTCACTGAGGGCCAGGTCATATCACCCCTTGTGCCTGCTTCCTCTGTGTCCGATTTTTCTTGTGTGTTTTCCCATTTTCTCTCATCCCTGTCCCAGCAGGCCACACACCCTACCCCTGTATAGGCATCCCAGCATCCTTTCTTCTCCCCTTCCTTCAGCTGCGGCTAACATAACTCCTTTGGCTCCGCCCACTCCCACAGCTCCCACTAACGCTGCTGTCCATACCACCACAGCCGCAACAAGCCATGGCATTCCCTCTTCTGGACCCACTCCATTTCCTCCTGTGGCATCCCTGTTACCCTGTGTTACCCACAGGTAGTCCTTCCATATTTTCAAGGCTTAGTCCTGCCGTGCCTCCACTTCCCATCTTTCCCAAGGACTGTACCGCCCCAACCAGCCAACATGCCGACATCAGCCCACAGTCCAATTCCTTGGGGTGTAGACAAGAGGGGAAAGCCCATCCTTTACCAAGGCGGCAGAATGGTCTGTAACAACTTCAGCGACGTTGGTTGCAACATTTCAACATGCTACTTCCTTCACACCCGCTCCTTCTAAGGCGGGGCCCATGCCAGGTCCAGTTACCCTCATAACCCCACCAAGCACGGTCTCTGACTAGGCAGATACATTTTAAAATGCCTATTAACATTCACGCCTGAAAATTTGCTCTATCCCGGCCGCCAGTTCATCAACTTCCTCATTCACGGTTTATCTTTCAATTTTCACCCCAGCATCAAGGTTATCCCTGATTCATCATTCATCTGCCATAATCTCCAGTCTGCCCTTGCGGAGCCTGATACAGTGTTCAGGCTCCTAGCTAAAGATGTCAACTATGGCTTCATGTTAGGTCCATTCCTTTCCCAATCCACTGCATCAGCCCCATCGGCATTGCTACGAGGAAGTACTCCGGCAAGAAGCGACTTATTGGATCTCTCTTCTCCCCACGGTGCCAATAGAACTAGCATCAACAGCCCATCTCCAGTCCAGATTTTTCCACGCATTACACAACTATCATACACGCCATCAATCTCATCTGCCTTGCTGGCCACAGCACCTGGTTGGCTAAACCGATATTACCAGCACCATCAAAGTTTTGCATATACATCTGGATATCTGGAGATTATTTGGTGTTTCCAGAAGGTTCCTACTACCTTGCCGTCTGCCTCACTCTCGGGTGCAGGAGCAGCCCCAAATATTTTAATCACTTTCCTAAGCACTCTGCCAGATCCTACCCAACAAACTCAAACTTCCATACATCATTCATCTTCTGGACAACTTCCTTGCCTCCACCCTCAAGTCCGCCTTCCTTTAGCTCGGTGTTTCCCTTTCCCCAGAGGAAGCTCTATGAGCTGTATCCCATTATCATCGCCGCCCTTCTTTGGGGGGCACAAGTGGTCCAAAAGTCATTCCCTGTCCATACAAATGCACCGCCGTTGATATCATAAATAAAGAAATTCAATCCTTGGCGGCAGACTCGGATCCTCATCCAACACCAGTCCCTTCATCTTCAGCCACCATCTTCACCTGAACCCCCCAGCTTCTCCACCCGGCCACATCACAACAAGCAATCCTTAATAGTCTCGCTCCTAAAACCCTTTCATTGTACTATTCAGGATAGTGCAGTTTCAACTTTTGTACCTCGCTCACCCTGTCATTTCCTTCCATAGACATCATATCTTTAGCCAACTCCATCACTTATGCTCACTCAGTTCTGAAATCCAAACATCCAGATTCCAAATGTACCTCAACTTCTTTTTTAAACTCCTTTCTGGAGTTCCAGTCCCTTCCATGTCTCACCCCCACATCCATATGTTATTCAAAGTCCTACGAAAGACAGAACCTCAGCTCAGATCTAAATGCTTACCCCTGACAGCAGACCTTCTCATCTGTTGCATCCAAACCCTCAGCACAGGATACTTATCCCCATCCATTGACTCAACCCTCGATGCAATGTCCCCCCTAGTGTCCTTTGGTTATTTTGATGCTTGGAATTCACCACCACCTCATCCACCTACAACCCTGACATTTCTATAAACTCCCCAGACACCTCTTATCTGAGCCCTTTCAAACCTTCCAAACCTACCTAAACCAAAGACTAGCCCACCATGCCTCTCCACAAGACCTGCTCTTCACCATTGAATCAGGCAGAGTTGCTACTCCTTTCTGGTTCCACCACCATCTCAAGTCAGGGATTTCTCTGGAACTATACTACACTATACTCTCCACCCACATCAAAGCCACTTCAGCCACTTCAGCCAAGTAATCCCAGACCACATCATTAAAATTCCCAAGCTTACCACAGCTACATCTGCAGCCACCTCAGAGACATCCAAAGAGCTCATTCGCACTTAGTTCCGTGACGTTATCTTTTTTTATGAAGCAGAAGCTCATCGAGATGTGCCCCCATCCTGAGTCTCGAACCCTGAGTTCCTAGCCGCTCTGGCCCATCACAACTATAATTGACCCCCTTCATCCCTCCCCTCAACCCCCTTTCATCACCCCCCTGGACCCTAATCATCCCACTGTACACGACCCTCATCCTATCCTTCCTGAATCCTCAATGCGATTGAAAAAACTACCTTTTATACCTCACAGTTGGCATGGTCTTTGTTAGTGAATGTGCTGTGGAGTGCAGTAGTAAACAGGGCAGTAAACCCAACACTGCAGCAGCAGATGGCCACCCACCCTGAGTCTGGTTCTGCTTGAGGTTTCTGCCTCTTAAAAGGAAGTTTTTCCTTGCCACTGTCGCCAAATTGTTGGGTCTCTGTAAATAATATTATAAAGAGTACGGTCTAGACCTGCTCTATAGGAAAAGTGCAATGAGATTCAAAGTGCTTTGAATTGGCGCTATATAAATGAAATTGAACTGAATTGAAAATGTCTTTGCAGCTTGTTCAACTTCTGCTGTGAGGATTTTAACCCTTGCGTCCCTACAATGGCTTCTGATTGCTTTTAGACTTTATTTTAAAATTGTATTTACAAGTTTTAAAGCTTCACTGGGCCTTGTGCCTGTTTATATTGCTGAGCTGTTAACCCTGGGCTCTGAAAATACCTTTGTGTGGAAATTAGGGGATCTAGAACAGTTTCCTTTTTTAAATCTATTAAAACCCCACTATAAATGTGCTTCTTATATCATTTTAATATCTTATCTTTTCCTGATGAAGCATTTATGTTTACTCTTTGTTTTGTGATTCTTTATATTGTACTTATTGTACGTATTGTATTTTAGTCAATTATTTTACCTGATTGTTTTATTGACTTGTGTTTTGTAATGCATCTTATAACCTTGTTTTGAAAGCTGCTATATAAATGTTTATTATATAATTGTATTATTATACAATGTACTATTTCATAGGCTGAGTAGTGCTTAGTATAAGGAGTTGACTGATCTTCACGTTTAAAATTGGTGGAGTTCCCCTTTTTAATTACATAGCAACAGCTATTGGTTAGTAAAAAAGTGAAAAGTTTTACCAGCCAAACTTTGAAAATGAAAAGCCTTCATTAATTTGTGAGATACCTAACCTAAAGTCAGAGGAAAATAAAATGTTGCACTACTGTAATCAAGACACCGCTATATTGACATAACATAAAGCTATTATAAGCACCCAGCATCATTGATGGAGACAAATGAGGAGAATAAAAGCAGTACCTTCTGTATATTACCACCCTAAATTTCCACATGCATGTACAAAGGAATCAGAGGCTATGATACACACACACACACACACACACACACACACACACACACACACACACACACACGAACACACACGAACACACACACACACACACACACACACACACACACACACACGAACACAAATCAGTTCCTCCCCTCTGGCCCAGACTTTTCTCCTAGTGGTTTAGGGGTTAAATCCTGTGTGACATTTCTCCTGGCAAAACACATGGCAGCAAAGAGGGAGTGCAGGTTTCTTCCCCCTCACTGGCTGTTCACCTACAGCCCCATCACTCACACACCACTGGCTATTTGTTTTCATATAAAGTGTTCATTCACCTCAAAGTACGTTCATTCATAAAAGCTATTTTTTCTGCCAGGAATCTGATACATATGATTTGATTGCACGTGAAGGAGGTAAAGTTGCCAGTAAACCATACTGTCCTCAGTGAAAGATTTTCATGTGTGATGTTCCAGTGTGAGTCACATGTATTCACTGTTTATATCAATAGTTATGATCATGTCAGAAAACATGGGAGATTTGTTATGTTGTCAGACATCAGTACATTTGTTAATGAAGGTCCATCAGGCAAACCAGTCATTTAAAGCTACGGTAGGTAACGTTGGAGAAACCGAAAAAATCCCACCCCCTCCCTGCATGCCTCCCTCCAAAGCCACTCCCCCATTTTCATGTGCAATGAGTGCACGGGCAGAGTGCACGCAGGTAGGTAGGTAGACAGGCAGGTAGGCAGACAGGCAGGTAGGCCAGCCGATCATTTCATTCAGACTGAATTAAATGACTGGTTGAGCTTATTACAGCGACAGCCACAGATACTGGATAATTGTATTATTTATATTTATATTTATATTTGATTTATTTAATGTTATCAGGATGTAAAGAGAATTTCAACAAATATAACAAAAATGCTTCTGAAATACATTGCCTACCCTAGCTTTAAGATGTTTTCCACTGAAGGTCAATTCATATAAATCACATAGAAGGGGAGACTGGGGCTGATTGGCACACTTTTTACTCTCTTTTCCCAGTAAGATTAATATCAAAATGAGAGGAAATTCCTAGGTAGAAATTGGCACCACTCCTAACACTGCCACAGCCTGTCATGTTCTCTCCAGCCACTGCACTCCCTCACCTGAGTACTGATTCCCGTCACCTGTTACCCAGTACACACCTGCATCCAATCAGCACTCCACTCCCCTATAAATCCCAGCTCCTCACCACAGTCTGGGTCCGGTCTCGTTTAGATTAAGGATAGAACTCTTGTTTCCCTGACTCTACAACGCCTCAGACTAACCCACTTAAAGAACGAAACTCCTACCAGCCTCCAGTGCCTTGATCCCGGCTCCTGTTACTCCAGTTCTCCGTGTGTGTCACTCCAGCTCCAGTTCCCGTGTGTCTTCAGTCTCCCGTGCATGTGTCACTCCAGCTCCGGGTCCCGTGTGTCTCTCGTCTCCCGTGTGTGTGTGTCACTCCGGTTCCCAGCCCTGTGTGAACCTACTCACCTGTGTTCAGCCACACTACTCCAGAGCTCCACGATCTCCAGTGAAAGGACAGTATACTTCCATCCATTATCTGTTCATTCTCCTCGTGTGTCAATAAACCATATCCGTATCTTCCCTGTGTCTCCGGTCTGTACTATCCGTAACAAACACGCTGCCAATTTGGAAGGTAAAGTATGTTGACACAATGTATTTTTCACATAAAAACACTGGAGAAAAGAAGTGCTCTTTTTGATGTCACTATAATATGTAAATATAATAGAAAGACTACCCTGCTCATCTTTCCTTGATGAGCAGGGTAGGAGGAAAAGATGCAAAAATCTTCTACAGGTGCTGGATCAAAAAGCAAACTAAAGGCAAGAATCAAACAGAAGATAGATTGTCAGGCCTGATGAAGATCTTTATTAGATCGATATGTTGCTCAAATAAAACTGATGGGCGCTATTAATACAGTGTGCGGATCTTCTGTTTGATTCTTGCCTAGGAGGAAAAGTAACACAAAGAGGGGGTTTTGTACTAAAAAGACTTTGGAAGATACTCACTTGATTTGATTAACTCAGACTACTGAAGCTTCATACTGTGTATACACATGATTCATTTTGATTTATTGAATTAACATATTTAACTTCACCAGCAAACATGTAATATACAAATAAACCAATAAACAACACAAATTAAATTTCACCAGCATGTCCACACCCCCAGCAGGAGAAGTAATACCCTGGACCATTTTTATGCTTTTATATTTTTAAGTGTTGACAGATGAAGCTACATCATGTTGGGATTTGGGTAGTGCAGGTTTGGTTATTAGCAAAATATCAAAGATATTTATGAACATTAATGCAATTATTAATATTATCAAAATTATTAATATGGGTAAATAATTATGGGGCACCACCCTGGGATCAAGGACCAATAAATAAAATTATCTCAAAGGTGGCTGTCCACTTAGAAAGTACTATCTTACATTAATAACAGTGGATGGTGAGCTCATCAGTTCAAAGAAACTAACTAATCATTCACACACACACTGAAGGCACAGCAGGGGGATGCAAGGAAGATGGCATACGTGACCACGTGGACGGTTGTCACGCACAGATTCAATAACTCAAACAAAGGCGAGAGCCAAAATGGAGGACACGCTCTTTTTGTCCTCAAGATGACGTGGAGCGTAACTAGTTATGCTACCACTCTATCTTGGCCGTTTGAAATGTGTGTATCAGAATCAGAAATACTTTATTGATCTCCGAGGGGAAACTTTTGTTACAGCTGCTCACTATCACGTCAGTGCACACAGGAATAGAAGTTCTAAACACATCAAAATATAATACACTATAATAAAGGCAAGATAAATTAAGTACAAAGTGGATATACGTATAAAATTAAAATAAGTGTAAAGTACAAAGTGGATTTACCGGTTGATGTTAAGTATGTACGGTATAATAATACAATGTGATAATATAAGTAATAAGTAATAGTGCATGTACTGTCAAGTTGTTACAGACACGCCAGGCTCCACCTCATCACAGCCACACCGCACTCCCTCACCGGAATACTAATTCCCAACACCTGTCACCCATCACACACCTGCACTTAATCAGCCACTCTACTCCCTATAAAACCCAGCTCCTCACCTCAGTCAGTGTCCGGTCTCGTTTATACTAAGGACAGATCAGAGCAGTCTTCCTGTATATGCTTCACGGACTCACCACTACGATTATTGGATCTTTCTCCCTAAGAACTCTGAACCCCAGCTTCTGTCGATCTACAGTCTCCGGATTGTGCTGCTCTAACTCCCGGCTCCAGTCTATCTCGAATCTCCTGAGTGTGCCGCTCCGAATCCTGGCTCCCGTCTGTCTCCTGTGTCCGGAGCTCCTGTGTGTTCCCCGTCTTCGGTGTGTGGCGCCCCAGTGCCCACACACCTCTGCCATCAGTAAGAGAAAGGACAGTATCTATTCTTCTCTATAATACTACTGTGTTAGTAATAAACTCTCAGTATCCTTACCACTCGCCTCCGGTTGTTCTGTCCGTAACACAAGTTAAGTGTAGCTTATTAAGATGATTATGAGACAGTGGATATTGCACAGCAGTAATAGAAGTATGAATAAATATCAATAAATAGGGAATTTTAAACTGAAAAGAGTATATTGCACAGCAGTATTAAACAGAGAATATTGCACAATTATTTCAAGTACTGCTGTGATGTTAATGGTCCAATGTCCAGTTTAATGACTTAGGGTCATATAGACTGACAAGAGAGAGGAGTTAAAGAGTTTGATGGCCACAGGCAGGAATGACTTCCTGTGGCGCTGTGTGGTGCTTTTTGGGGGGATGAGTCTTTCGCTAAAGGTATTCCTTTGTTTGCAGCAGCACGTCATGGAATGGGTGGGAGACACTGTCCAAGACGGCATGTAGTTTGGCTAGCATCCTTCTCTCTGACACCACCGACAGAGAGTCCAGCTCCACCCCCACAATGTCACTGGCCTTACAGATCAGTTTGTTGAGTCTGTTAGCGTCCGCTTCCCTCAGCCTGCTGCCCCAGCATGCAACAGCATACAGGATAGCTCTGGCCACCACAGACTCATAAAACATCCACAGCATTGTCTGGCAGATGTTGAAGGACCTCAGCCTCCTCAGGAAATAGAGGCGGCTCTGACCCTTCCTGTAAAGAGCTTGAGTGTTCTTAGCCCAGTCCAGTTTGTTGTCCATATGTAGTCCAAGGTACTTGTAGTCCTCAACAATGTCCACACTGACCCCCTGGATGGAAAATGGTGCCTTGGCCCTTCGTAGGTCTACAACCAGCTCCTTAGACTTTGTCACATTGCAGATAGTTCTGCTCACACCATGAGACAAAGTTACCCACCACAGCCCTGTACTCAGTCTCATCACCACCGCTGATACATCCCACCACAGCAGAGTCATCAGAAAACTTCTGAAGGTGGCAGAACTCGGTGTGGTAGCTGAAGTCTGTTGTGTAGATGGTGAAGAGGAAGGGAGAGAGGACAGTCCCCTGAGGGGCCCCAGTGTTGCTGACCACGCTGTCCGTCACACAGTGCTGCAGACGCACATGCTGTAGTCAACAATCCAGGACACGAGGGGGGCATCCCCCTGCATCGCTGCCAGCTTCTCACCCAGCAGGGCTGGCTAGATGGTGTTGAAAGCACTGGGGAAGTCAAAAAACATGATCCTCACCGTGCTTGCCGGCTTGTCCAGGTGGGTATAGATGCGGTTCAGCAGGAAGATGATGGCGTCCTCAACTCCCAGCTGGGGCTGGTAGGCGAACTGAAGGGGGTCCTGGAGTGGTCTGACCATGGGCCACAGCTGTTCCAGCACTAGTCTCTCCAGGGTCTTCATTATGTGGGAGGTCAGTGCCACCGGTCTGTAGTCCTTGGAGCCACTGGGACACAGCGTCTTCGGCACAGGAACGAGGCAAGATGTCTTCCACAGAATAGGGACCCTTTGAAGACTCACGCTCAGGTTGAAGACATGTTGAAGGACTCCACATAGCTGGGGGGCATAGGCTTTTAGCACCCCGGGGCAAATGCCATCAGGGTCTGCAGCCTTGTTTGAGTGGAGTTTCATCAGCTGTCTTCTCACCTGGTCAGTAGTCAGGCACACAGCAGAGGTTACAAGCGGGAGAGGAGGGGAGTCATCAGTCATGAGAGGGCCGTTAGCCTGAGAGCCAGTTGAGGGGGGAGTAGGACTCTCCCAGGAAGATGGAGGAGGGGGGAGCAGTGGACTCAGAGGAGTCTGAGGGCCGACTGCAGCTGAGTTAGATGAGCAGGAGCTCATCCCCCCTGGTGTATATGTATGTGTGTGGGTTAGTGAAGCTAAAAGAAAAGCACACAGAGTAAGCTACAAGAGATATCAAATGCTGTGGTAAAATACAATAGCTGACCCTTTATCACACAGAAACCCGGCAGCGAACTTTTCATTCAACAACCATGTTATTGGACTTTGGTCTGATAAAGCACAGTTATTAGCTTCCACAGTGGCTACAAAACTAACAGCTAAATGGTCCAGTGGCGTGGTACCATTACACAATGGAATGGCACTCTGTTACTTTCCACAATAATGCAAAACACACAGTTATAAAATCTATCTCTGCTCAGACACAAGCCTCTTACTTGAGATAGCTCTTGATAGCGATTTAATGTGTCAGTCCATTTGGATTATCCAGCGGAGTCCTCTCAGGCTTGGATGCTGATGTAGCTGGGCACCGGCTTCAACGGTGAAACTGTTCCTTCAGGCGGCAGTGGAGGGAAGTAGCAGTCGACTTTTAATGGGGAGAGAGCGGGGCTCAGCTGTTATCCTTCTCTCCTTGAAGAAAACTGTAAATCTGTATCTTCCTGTTCACACTGTACAACCATGACTGCAATTCCAGATATGGAGCGAACTCTGTTGTGAAGTTTGCGGGTGACACCACCATCATCAGCCGGATTACAAACAAAAAAGAGAACTCGAGAGGAACAATCTTGAGTGGTGCACAGAGAACAACATACTGCTCAATGTCAGTAAAACCAAGGAGCTGATTGTTGATTTTAGGAAAAAGGAGGCAAAGACACACACCCCTGTCTACATCAGTGGAGCTGAGGTGGAGCAGTTAAACAGTTTTAGGTTCCTGGGAATCAGCATCCCAGAGAACCTCTCATGGACATCACAACATCTCCATGCCGGTAAATACGGCTCAGAAATGACTGTATTTCTTAAGGAAACTTAAGAAGGCTTGCATTAGTTTTGTAAGTGTTCATATATTTACTTGACAAACACTATGATAACTTTTACCTTTGACATAAAATTGAGTAATTTAAAAGTTTTTCTCTCCTCAACAAAGTGATCAGGGAGGTTCATCATGTTGCAGCGCCCACAGTGTGGCTGTAAAAGACAGTTTGAGGCTGTTTTACTACAAGGGTTGGATTTCAATGTCCCCCTAAAAGAAAAATATGTCCCCCAAAAAGATTATCTGATTTTCTGTTATATCACAAATAGACCACAATAACTGGAGAGCTGCATTTCATAAAGCTCAGATCCGTCCTGATACATAAACATAAACCAGAGAAAGCGTCAGTGTTTAACAGAGAGTTGAACTGAGTAGTATTTGGCTTTAATGTGTTCCTGTGCCAGGGCGCTGACAACTGTCACAGCCTCAGGAAACAGTTGATATTGTCAAGTGCAGTTTAACTCCCAGTAGGTGACAGGACAAATCGGTGTCGATTTGATTCACGGTGCTCAGTGGAGGATTTTGCTTGAGTCTGAGCAGACCTGGCATGTGCCAGTGCTGTCGCCACGCCAACAAAGAACTGAACCAGGAAGTCACTACATCGGTGTGGAGAGATGGAGAAACAGAGAGAATTATTACAATAAGAACTGGGTCATCTCGTGTTTTTTTTCACTTTTTTGATGAATGGTGTTCAATTTTAATTAATTACTGTTTATAGTAATAGAAAAAATGGCTAATTTTTATCTTTCTATCTTCTTTCAGGGTTTAATGTACTGATTCTGAAAGGTCAGTAATACAGTAAGTACATTTTTTAGTGCATTTCTTTATTTTAAGTGGGTTTTAATCCTTATCCTACCAACATATTTAACATACAAGGACTCCCGACTGCAGTCCCTGGGGACCCCAAGAATAAACTACTGTAAGAAACAAGCATCATAGCAAAATGTTAACTTATTTCTTCTCAAAAGATTATTAGTTATATTATTAATTATTATTATTTTAGGAAACTTACAGTTAATTTGTATATTGTCTAAAATGAAAATTTATACTATATATACTTGTCTTTAACACAAATTGCATCTTTTAGAACATGCATTAATCATACACGGTGTTGCCATGTATCAAGTGAGACAATAAAAACATCAGCCAATAAAATTCCAAATTAGCATTTAAATGTCCTCAGCCTGAGACTCTTATCAAGCATGTGAAATTTGGAAAAGATCTGATGATGTGGAGCTGAGGTAGCAAAGTTACAAATTTTTAAACAAGGTAACACTGTTACTAATTCTGCAACAAGGTAGCACTGTTACTAATTTTGGAACCCAGAATTTGCCACATCACCATGGCAAAACCGCTTGAGAAAATGTACAAAGCTTTGCAATTTAGCATGATAACAGTCTTTAGATTACAGTGCCCAAATTTGAAGTTGATGGGATTAATTCTCTAGGAGGAGTTTGTTACAGAGCCTGTAAATGGCTTTTTTTTAAGGTCTAGAGATAATACATCTGCTTCTCAAATTTAGTACATCTAAGTTAAACGTGGGGCTGCTTCATTGAAATTTTGTAGGGGGCGCCAAGATGCGTGTGCCAAGTTTGTGAGTTTTCCACTATCCCTAGCCGTTTTGAAGGCTAAAAGTCTTCAGGGGGTGTTAAGAGCTGACAAAAAAACGAGAATTTTCAAGCATCCTAAGCCCCTCAAAAATCTGTTCAAAGGGGCAGAATAACAATAAGAAGAAGAAGAAGGGCTCGGGCCCTAATAATAATAATAATAATAATAACAATAATAATAATAATAATAATAAAATTATAATCTCTGCAAAAACAATAGGTTTCTTGCACTTTCAGTGCCCCAGGATCCCAATACATTGGTATTTTTTTTAAAGCACTAATTAAAACAGAAACAGAAAACAATGATTTGAAGTCTTTAGGCACAAATTGATTGACAATGTCAAGAAATATTGGAATGATAGAATAAAGTACCTGTGAGATATGGCAAAAAGTATACCTGTGGTGTCTGCGGGTACCCCAGTCAGTAGGATGACGGTTAAAAGATTGAGTCATCCTTCCAACTGCTGACATTACAATTTCTTAAAACTGAAAGACAAGTGCTTGTTATTGTTTGGTAGATGATAACATGATGAATGATATTTTCCTCTCATCATGTCAAATGCTGATTCATTTCTATTCATCAAACCCTGCTCCTCTGACTTTTGTCATTACCAATCATGTCTTGTCCCAGTCCTGTCACTTAATTTCCCGATCCTGTTTCAGTTCTGAGTAAATTGTGATTAATAAGTTTCTACCCAACCTGACTAGGTTTAACTAAATTTAGTGAGCAAACATTCATTCATCAGGGCTCCATGCTGTCAGATAACAGACATAAATTAATTTGAACTCCTAACAGCTTGTGAGGCTTGGTGTCCAGGTCCTATCCCGATCCTGATTACACAATGGAGCAGCTTTTATGTACAGTATGTGTCACATCACCACTACAAAGTAACAAAATTAAGTATACTCCAAAAAGTCATAATGCTTACTAAAAAAGGCTTGATTTTTGAATGGGCTGTTGATGTACACTATTGCAGTGCACAAAAGAAATTGAGGAGCTTCTAACAGATGCAAAAACTGAAAATAAATTACAGAGACAGACAGGGGAAAACAACAATTCATTTTGCCTTGATTGTAATTGCACTGGGTCCCTGTAAAATCCAGAATAGAACTCACCTACAAAGCTCTTAATGGTCAGGCACCGTATCTTAAAGAGCTCATAATACCTTATTACCCCATTAGAACACTGCGCTCCCAGAATGCAGGGTTACTTGTGGTTCCTAGAGTCTCCAAAAGTAGAATGGGAGCCAGAGCCTTCAGTTATCAAGCTCCTCTCCTGTGGAATCAGGTCCCAGTTTGGGTTCAGGAGGCAGACACCATCTCCACATTTAAGAGTAGGTTTAAGACTATCCTCTTTGATAAAGCTTATAGTTAGGGCTGGCTCAGGTAAGTCCTGAACCATCCCTTAGTTATGCTGCTATAGGCCTAGACTGCTGGGAGACCCATGATGCACTGAGCTCCTCTCTCCTCTCCCTCTCTATCTGTATGCATTTTTATCTCATTAATGCATGTTACTAACTCAACTTCTTCTCTCTCCCGTAGTTTTGTGCTTTCTCGTCACTCTCCTCTCTCCTTCTGTCACTTTCAGCAGGTATTTCTGCCTCTGGAGCTGCAGAGTCTGGATCCATGATTGTGGGCCACCTGCTGCCACCGTGTTCCTGCACAACAACTGCTACTACAATTGTTATTATTAGTCTTATTACTATTATTATCATTATTATTCCTCTCACTATCATTCATATTATTTTTATTATTTTATTAATATTACCACTACCATTATATTATTATTATTATTTTAAAATTCTAGGTGGAATTTGCATTGTGTTTCTCTTCTGTTATGAATTGGCGCTATATAAATAAAATTTAATTGATCTGAATTGTAATTGACAGTGACATTTCAAAGTGCCAGTTTAATTCAAGTCTGCCGGTGCATGTATTGTAGCATTTCCTCTTAACACAAAATGGTAAAGTACATTTTATTTTAGTATGTATGGGATTGAGAAATAGCTCATATGACATATTCAGTCTTTGCTGAAAAAAACTGTTTTGGTCTGTGTTTGTGTGTGTGATTGTGTGAGTGTGCAAGTGTGTGTGCCTCGCTCTTCATCTCCTCCTCCTCATCACTAACACTGGCTGCCAACCACTTCAGCTGTAATCACCCTCACAATAAACTATTCAGGAAGCCCTGAAATCTAATTCTTCTCCACATCCCCACCCCTGCTGTTATCCCTTTAAAAGTGTTCTCCCCCTCCACCAGCTTTTGTTCATTTTAAAATTTGAAGAGTGCTGCTTCTCTTTGACCGTGATGTATCACCGCGCTCACCCCTACAGAGCCGGCTTAATGTGCACTTAGTATGCGGGCCAGGCCCTCATTAAAATGCAAAGTGTGTTCTGGGAAAGAAAAAAAAAAGGTTGCTGTGCCGTAAACATGGAACTGTGATTTGCTCCGAAGAGGGCCGAGCAAAATGGGGCCAGACGCTTCCTCCCCCTCTCTGTACAGTGATGTTTCAATCGTAGAGAACTCAAGTGTCTCAGGACCCGGCCTGAAGCAAAACAGAACACAACACAAGAGGATGGGGATGGCTTTTGAATTATGAAACATGGAACAGAGAAGCATTGTTACAGTTTTAGCAATGGATAATCTCTCTGACTCTGCCTCTCTCTCTCTCTCACTCACTCACACACACACACACACATACATACTCTTTACAGAGTGTGATCCTCCCTCCGCTGGTCCCACAGTGTTAAATATGCAGTGGAATGCTGTCATGTTGAGTGCTCTTGTCCTGAAAGTGCACCAGGCCTAAATGCGATGCTAATAGAAAGAGAGCAGACCATTTAGTGAACACAAAGCATTTGCTTTGGTGATTTATTAAAACACAGAAGCTTCACAATTGGATGCTATTCATTCAGTGTCTGGCAGCCCGTGAGATTCCACCTTTGACTTTCTGTCTGGGTTTTTCTACGGTGGCCCAGAGAGCTCAGCAGTCACACTGTCCCTCTGTGCTGCAGCTGCTCCCTGAACTCTCTGGACTGCAGCACATCCCTGCCGCTGCTGGATCGCAGCCATCTCATGTTCCGGTTGGGCCACAACCACACCCGCTCCGGTTGGGTCGCAGCGGCCTGTTGAACCTATTGAGCTGCAGCGGCCTCCTGATCTTCAGCTACCTCTGATCCACCTGAGCGGCAGCCTCCTGGTTCGCTGGCATCACTGGTTCCACCGGCTCCTCTGCCAGTCTCTCCATAGGCGGCCTGTCCTGCTGCCTTGTCGCCGGCCTCCTGTTTTGATCTCCAGCCACGCCGGCCTCCGGAGAGCTTCCACTTTTGTCGCCGGCCTGGAAATCTGGTAATAGACCAAGCCTACAACTCTGGCCTGATGGACTATTGTACTATTGTCTTGCTCTTGAAATACTTACATTTATGAGCTCCTTTATGATGCTTTTACAGTCTTTTCGCTTTTAATTAAATTAGCTGATCTCATAATGTGTTATTTTAACTTGTTTGCTTATATAAAGTATTTTTCATCTTTTGTTTATCTGTTTGTTTTATTTTAATGTATATTGTACCTTGGTGTGAGTGTTCTTGTTAATTTATTTATTGGCTTATTTAACAGGGACAATGCCCACTGGTGATGGTGACGTGTGCAGATGCAGCGGCCAGTAGCTAGTGTCAAACTTTGCTACATTTTTGTTGTAATTTGCTTTTTTTCACCTTTATTGCTAAAGCACATATTACCTATAACAGAATTACACTCATCGGCATTGGAAAAGGAAGCACAGGGATTGGATTAAGTGCAGCAGACCCTGGAACAATCATTCCTCACGGCATCTTCTGACCCACCCAGCAGACTAACCGGACCAGGCACTGCCACAAGCGATGTGAGCGCCCCAGGAAGAGAGGGAAGAGAGCTGGGATAAAAGCTCAGCTAACCAAGCTTGGACCTAAGGCTACTCCACTACGCAGCCTACTCCTGGCTAATGTCCGGTCGCAGGAAAATGGAAGTGACCACATCTTTCAGAGACCTGGCTCCATCACAACATCCCGGATCAACCTATTGTATTTAACGGGTAGACTGTGTTCTAAATTCAAATTATTTGTATAAAGGTTACTGTATGTTCTATGTGTGTGTAGCATAAAGGGACTACAACTTACAGTTCTTTGTGCAAGCCTGTGTTGTAAAATGACAAATAAATGACCTTGATTTCTTGATTCTTGACATTAATTAATTAACATTGCTGTAAATGCACCAGAGTTAGCAAAAAGGCTATGTTTCATCTTTAGTCCCTGGACAAATGTTACAAAGCATAATCTCTTTGTACATGCATTTGTTTAAATATAAAAACGTAGTACAATAGTACTAAAAACAACAAAAACAACCCAATGTCAACTCATTTTCCAGTATAACTGACAAGTGATCAATTTGAGGAAATTGTGCATGCAGACATGCTCACCAGTTTTAAGTGTCCAAAGGAAACCTCCATGTTCTGTATGACTCTGTATTTGTTTGTTTTCTGTATTTGCAGTTTGTTTCTCTTTGTCATGTATGTTGTCAAAGTGGTCAAGATCTTTCCATCATCTGTTTGAGTCCATTTTCTTAAGGTGCAGTGGCATTGAGGCACTGAATCTTTTTTCGTAGAAACTCCTCAACTTCTACAGACAGTGAAACGTGCAATATTGTTTCTTATTCTTTTTTGTCTTTTAATACATGTTCCCTGATAACCTTCCACTAAAGAAATCAATTGGAGCTCATTAGATTCTTATAAAGGTATATTAGATCGAGTGAGATATTAGATCTAGCCAGAAATTACACTGCCGCACAGTGTTGGGCAGGGTGTGCCATGTACAACTTATGAATATATATTGCAAGACAGATCAATTTGATCTATAGCAGGGCATGGTTTGATGTTTGTACTGTTTGAGTGTTATGCATATGGCTGTTATCTCTCAGGATAACAGCCATATGCCCCCAGATGTTAATCTATGCAATACATGAACAGCATATGAAGCATACTTGTAGCCCTGAAGAAATTAAAGAATGTAAGGAAGTGTTTGACAAAAAAACATCACAGTCATTCTGATAGCTCACATCAGAACAAATAGTTAAATATTGCCTTTTTTCCCTTTCTTTTTCTGGACAAATCTTGTGTGACGTCTCATGTGTAGACACTGTGCCTGCCCATGCAAAATAAATTCATGCATAATTAAGAGGGATGCAAATGAGAGTGCATGATGAACAGGGCTTTAAGCTTGAAATTTAATTACAAGTGTAGTCCCCCTTGCAAATGAGCTTACTTTTCCCCTCCGTCGGTCTCTTTCTTTTTTCCTTTTGCTCTGTTTCACTTTGCATGTCCCCTGCAACCCATTATGAGGGTCCATGTCATGAATTCGAAATCTCTGGCGTGACAGCTCGAGAAGAAAAAAATCCTGCCATTCCAAACATCCATCTCATATTTTATACAACAAAGTGGCTGTTGTTTGCAGAGAGAAAGAGACAGAGAGAGAAGAACATACAGGGACTTTGACTGTCTGTTTCTTCTGATTCTCCTGCTTTTGCTTCTAATATTTCCAAGAACTCAAACAAGAGGTTTTATTTCTTGGCAGTGTGACTCACCTTGGCCCAGAGACAGGGAGGACAGCCTGTCAACTGCCTCTCCACTGCCTCCATTGATTCTCTTTCCTGGGGTTGTTTGGGTGTGAGCCCTCCCTCTCATGTGGCCTAGTTTCTCAACAACCCTTATACTATATAACTGCTCATTACCACGTTCAGACCAGAGCTAATGCAGGAAACTTGACCCTTGAGGCGAGGTCAAGGACTCTCCAAAGTCCACCAAGCACTCCCTTTTTTAGCTCCTCTCCTCATTCTTCCTTCACTAACTTGTCCTACCAGCTCTGCCACTTCAGGGCCTTTTGCTCTCCAAATGTGGCTGATCCACTGTCTGATCCACAGGCTTCTGCCTGGACAAAATCCAATCCTTTGAAAGCTGAGTTCTCTGTAGTATTAATTTCACATTAAAACAATAGAACTTAGATACAGAGTCGTCATAAAAGTGAATGCGATCCTCATTTAGGGCCCAGTCACATCCGCCGGCTACTTTATGGGATTTGATGACCAGTAAGAGCCTTCAGGGGACATTACTGCACAAACTGACCCTCTAACATTTGAAATCTTATGATGCTACTTCAGGTCTTCTAAGTGCATCTTCTATGCAGTGTTGGCTTATTGAGAGGAGCCTCATAAATATCCCTTAATCTCATTCCCTCTTGGAAAGGGCAGGGTGACAGCTCTCTGGCCCCAGTGAGAAATCTCCCCCTGCGTCGATACTAATGTGGGGCTTCATATGGTGGAGGGTGGGGTCAGGGGAATGGGGAAGGGCAATCAATACAAAGAACGTAAAGTATTTCCAGTGGCTTGATGGCTGGACATGCTTGTGAGTGGTCACCATTCAAAATATGAATCCAAAGTCTTTTTCATTTCCCTAGCATGCCAAAAATGAAGCTTAGCGTAAGTTCAGTCAGGAAGACTGACTATCTTCATGCTTGTCCTGTCCCTGTCTGTACCTGCGTCCAACTCAGTCAGCTGACTGAGGGTGTTAACTCTTTCAGTTAAACAAATCAACATTGCTACAACCTCTGTGAGCCAATCATCTTGTTTCTGTCCTTTCTCTTGCTGCTTTCAGCTGTCATTTCAGTGTCAGATCGATTGTTTCAGTTTCTTGTCACGGCACTAGCAAGCTGATGTCCGATTCCTCAGCAAAAGGAGAAACGTCTCTTCTCCTACTCGTTCTCCTGCTCACACATCTTCATCTGCTACTCCAGGAAACTCTGCTGAAGACAGCCTGATTGCCATCATGCAGCCTCAGGCTAATTCCAGCCAAGCTATCAATGCACATCTTCAGTCCCTGGAAAAATGCTTTAGTCTCTGCCTCATCATCAGAGTCCCTTGCCACCACCCAGGCCCCCAAGTTGCAGTGTTCACCCAGCTTTTCAAATCTATTCAGCCTCCAGCCGCTCATCATTTTCTGGCCTCCGCCGTTTCAGCCTCTGACTAGGTAGGCAAACATCCTCATACAACAATATATCTGCTCGTCTTTGGTCAAAACATCCTTCAAGGTAAAGATATAAATCTCATGAGTCCTCATCCTACCATCTCACAAGTACCTCAAAAAGTTGACCACCAGGAAAAAAGTCAGCTGCGGTCACAAGTGGGACTATTCATCAGCCACTGAACTCAGTCTTCCACAATCCTCCAGGTATTCACACGTAGGTGTGAACTCCCCCCATGGACCCAGCTTCCAGCTACCATTGGTCAGTCTGACCTGTGATGTTAGTCTGTGTGGTGATGTCACCAGGTCAAAAAAGAGGGTAAGCTGCCTTTGTTCTTTCACTCTTTTTCCTCCTGGCTTCATAACATAGCATAGAGTAACAGTGTACATGGCTAAGCACAGGACTGTGTTACTTTCATGAATGTATATGAATTGATTTGGTTCATTGGGTTTTATCGTTGTGATGTGCTTCCCCCATTAGGATTTGGTAGCCACATAAATTGATGTTAGTTAACATTGTGCTTCACACAGACAGAGCCTTTGCATGCTGACTAATTCTTTTATAACTGGGCACTATTATCCTACAACTGTTAACACACATCGACTCCCATTTGACTTTTAACACTCTTTATCAAACATCAGCCGCCATTTTGTCATATAGCCTTAGCTGCCATTTTGAATTACCTTTCTTTTTCTAATCATGCAGCTGCTGCTCAGCTGCCATTTTGAATTAGATTTATTTTGTTTAATGCAATTTTGGATTCAAGCAACCATTTTGGACCACACACACACCCACCCTTTGAGTTAGACTTCATATTGTGTGTTTTTGCATTTATTATCTTCTAATAAATGCTTGTGTATAATTATGCTGGTTTCTTTAATGTTGCACATGAGTGAATATTTTGCTCTTCTATGTTGAATTAATGGTAATTTTGGTTATAGTTAATTTAATTATTAATCTGAGTTCCAAATTGATAGTTTAGTGTATTTTATGAGACTGAATCAATTAATTAGCTATCATTTTCCTTTGTTTAAGGGTGGTGACCCAGATGATTTTATTCATTAAAGTTATTATTTATGATTATATTAGAGACAGGCCTGGTCATTGCAGGCCTTATAGGTACCCAAATTTAGTTATTCAGTCATTGCTGACAGCATATGATGTTGCTGGAAATATCTACATATTCTTCTCATACTGGTAATTGATACACATTCATTGCATTCTGCTATTTGCTTCATATTATAGTTTAAAATTCCCTATTTATTGATATTTATTCATACTTTTCTTACTGCTGTGCAGTATCCACCGTCTAATATTATTATTATTTATTACTTATATTATTACATTGTATTATACTGTACCATTATACCGTTATTGCATTCTGCTAAGTGCCGACCTCACTCATTGGGGTATATTCATGTACAGCTCATGGCATTACTACCCCCTCAAAATATGACATCACGATGGGGTCTAATCTCCAAAGACTCACCCTTTCTTCAACTTTCCTATGTGTTCACTATGTCAATACATTTTATTAGTCTTTAAATGAAGTCTCTCCTGATTGAAATGCATCTACCAGGATTTCCAAATGCCAAAACATTTGATATCACAAAAATGCTTTGAAATTGTTTCTTAGGTTTTCTGTTTGGTCTGGTTGGTCTAGAGTTCAGCCCTGCATTAACCAGATGTTTGGCTTTGGACACTAATATATTTTTGAAGGGTATTTTTTGGTCATTTTGCCTTCATTAGAGAGCCTCACACAGTCAGACTACATCCCACAAGCATTTTTGCAAAAGGATGTACGTCGAGAGAAAAAAAAAGACAATTCAAGGAAACTTAACATGATTTTAAGTAGTGCATTAAAAATGCAGAGGTTTACAACATTTTTGTCTTACTTTTTTCATACTACCATTATTATGGAGCACAACAACCAATTTCATCATAATTTGTTATTTGTTAGATTGATTTAGAAAATGCAGGAAACCAAATTGTGAAACCAAATTCATGTCCTTGTGTTTACATTATGACTATCCACTACATTAGTGACAATTACAGTAGCCACTTTAAATATAAATTAAAGCATTATTTTCTCAACAGCATGGATGCTCCCACAGCAGCTGCCATGTTTTTTCCCCCTGTTTTGTTGTTGTTTTTCAGTTTGAAAATCAAACACACAGAGCAATGTCAGCCCACTGAGTGGTGTGTTCATACAGTATACTGTGATAAAGTTAATTTCTGAGTGAAGGAGAGAACGGTCAGTCATCTCATAAATATATGTCTCAAATTAATTCATCCATGATCTTACAAGACCAAAACTACAGATACTCTACATACATCTAAGGTCCCAGTCAAAAATGTTACCTTAGCCAACAGGTGCACAGTTTCTGTGTGACTAATGAGAATATGTTCATCTATCAAAATTAGGGTGGGTGATGCATCCTCACAGTGTTCCGGTCTTCACAGATAATACAGATGAGATAAAAATCCCCAAAATAAACATGATTGTTAGCCTGGCTCCATCTACTAAACATTCCCCCTTAAGTCTAATACAAACATATAGTTGACCTGTGATTAAATAAAAATCTGTAGTCAATGTTTCAACCATTCACTGAAAAACACAAAATGAAACTGGTAAAATGATAAACACAGTCAAAGATTAGTGTACTCTCTAGGCTCCATAGCTTCATCTAAATGAACTAATAAGCGCAAAGGTAACTTGATCTAAATTAACCAAACTGAAATGGGATCTGTTTGTGGTCACTTCTGGTCCTGATTAAATATTCTACAATCAAAATATAGGCCTAGTTATTACTAAATTAAATAATATAGATTTTCAATTAAAAGTATTTCTCCCGTGTATAAATGGCTGTAATGATGATTTAAATTAATTAGCAAAACCAAAGTAGGAAGCAGTGTAATGTTTTTTGATAGAAACTCTATCTTTTCCTAACCTATACATGTGGGTTTATTTATTTATATTTTTGTCATTATACCAAGATTACATCCTGTTATAACAAGATACCATCATTCTAACTAGAATGTTTTCTCATTATAAGAAGATGTTCTGTTGTAACAAGATATTTTTCTTAATATAATAACATAATTGTGAGGGACCTCTTCTTTTAATTGTAGACATTCCATTTTTTCTATGGAATTTTTGATTTGGACTTGCCACCACTGCATCTTGATCCTGATTAGACCAAAGGATTTCTCTGTCAGTTGAGAGGTCCATATGTTTAGTTGCTAAAATACTTTATATAGACTATTGTTTTATTAATTGTATGATATTGTTTATACAGTTACCCTCTATTGCTATAATTTAATCTTACATTAAAGTCAAACTTCCCAGGTCATTTAGCCAAATATTAAATCTATTTTTTCCACAATAACTGAAAATATCCATCTAATCCAACACACTTCTTCTGCTGTCTCCATTTGACCTCCAAATACCCCACCACCACTCCACACACACATTCTCTCTCCACACACAAACACTCTCCAAGTGGGTCAGGTAGTACCTGATAGCCCTCAGCTGGCCACCAAACACACAAATGTCCACTTTTTCAAAAACCCACCCACACATTTCACCTCTCCTCCACTTAGTTCATCTAACGCTCCGACTCACTCAAACACAAACACACACACACACACACACACACACACACACACACACCCCAACATGAACATGACAATGAAAAACATGAACATACTGTACACTACATACCATAAACTCTCAAATAAAAGGCAGTGTTCAAATAATAGCTGGGAAAATAGCAATGAGATAACTTCTGTTATGAATTGCCACTAAATAAATAAATAAATTGAATTGAATTTGGGGCGGGTGGAATAACAGTACCTGTACCTCAAAAGGTGAATTTGGCATAATGTAAATTTCCACAACACTAATTCCATCAGTACAACAACAGAGTCATGTCATACTCACCACTCTGCTGCTCTGAGTTTCTATTTTTAACAGAAATACTGTTTTCATTCACAACTTAATTTGTGTTAAGCTAACAGCATAACAACATAATTAGCAAAAAAAGCAGAAATGCAATCCTAAGCTCACCAAACTGGGCACTCCTCAGGTGTGGCTAGATATTTGTGTCTATTAACCACAAACAAAATCGGTGACAAGGGACAGCCTTGGCAGATTCCAACATCCACTGAGAATGTGCATCCAACAATTACAACACAGCTCTCACGTGGTTAAGATCCCTTTACACGGTGCGATTTTGGGATATCTGAGATTAAGTTTGACAATCATTAAAGAAACAAACAACAACAACAACAAAAAAAACAGCCTGCTGCAAAATTCTGAAAGAGTCAGAAATTTCTAACCAGACATTTAGTCACAATGTGATTGCTGCTATGACCCACGTCTACAAACCAGCCAATCAGAATACGATATAAAATGACGCAGAATACACTGTCCAGTTTGACATTTCATAAGCGCCATTTTTGAATAAGGAAAAAATAATGCATGTGTGCACATACAAGAAGTTTGTGGGACTCTGGAAAAGAAGAAAACCTTGCAAATCTGCATTTTCAACATCAGCACGGTGCTGATGGATGACGTGAGCTACGATTAGTCAAACATTCATCGAACAATCTGAAATGCCTCAAATTGATACCGTACAGTCTGACACAGTCTGCGACCAAGACTTATCTTGCGCAGTGTGACATGCAGTAAACTTACACAATCATTGTTGTTGTAAAGGCGCCTTCAGAGAAGAAACTGATGGCTTGAAGCTTTTAGTGCCTGACAGATCTTTTCTACTGTAGTTGATAAGATATATATATTTTCTAAACTGAGAACTGAAAACTTTATACACCCCCATGTGGAACAGCCCAGCCTGCTGATGTCCCTACCGACTTTCTAACCAAACCAACACTGGATATACTTCTTCCAAACTACTAGTTTAGTCAAATACTAGTCTTCCAAACTCTTTCTCTAATTAGTTAGATCATTTGCTAATCAGTTGCCTGCAAATTATTTTCATTAGTAAATCAATCAGTGGAGATATTCCTCAAATCACAGTAGATGTATTTGTCAGCTACTGCTATGGTTAGGCTACACAGAAAATAAAGTTGAATTTCTCACAAGAAATTAAGTAATCTGATTAAATCTGCTCCTCTAAAACCATTCTACTGTTTGAATGTCAATGGAATCAAATTAAAGAAATGTATCTATTTGCTGCCAGGTTGATTGTGTACAGGGTATTCAGTCTTTTCCATATTGAGTTAGGTGAATCATTATGTGCAGTGGTGAGATAGGGAACTCTATTATGCAACTCACAGCGCACCTCATTTATCCCTCAATGCACTAGAATATTTATACACGAAGCATTTAATTTAATAATGAAAAGCCTTTCAGCTGCAAATTAAACAGTACTCCGTCTTTAAAAAGCATTTGTCTTGCTTGTTTCATTTATTAAACAACATTTGACCCAGACTCTCAGCATCTCTCAGTGTAAAACACTCAACACAAATATTGACAAAATTGAGCTGGGTAAATCTGAGGGGGCAGCTCATAGCCTTTCTCAAACTCCCACGTCTTCCCAAACACCCATTTCAGTTGGTTTACACGGCAAAATGTCAATTGAGTGACTTGTTTTGTGCAGCAAGGTAATACACACTAAACCTCATGAACCACTTTCACTGCTCATACCCCCTCCACCTACTGCTACCCACTAATGCTCTTCTCCATAGTCATTAACACTATATTACCTCAGTGAAACATGGATCCTCCTCATCACCATCCACCAGCTCTATCACAGGGCGCCATTAAACACGATACCAAAGTGCATAGCGGCTTCTTGCATGTCATTTGTCTTCAACTAATTTTTACTGTGACCAGTCTCAGACTGACAGTCCCTACTCCCCATCCTCAACAATACATCTTAATATCATAAAGTCCTAATTAATATTGCTGCTTAATTAAACACTCATATTTGAGGAATGTAGTAGGAGGTGGAGGAGGAGGGGGGAAGCTCTCATTCGTGCTATTAATTGTCTTGGTCATTAGCTTGTTTCTATCTGCCACTGCATCTGGCTGTGATGAACTTCCATTAATGTCAAGCAAAAAATGGCCCATAAAATGATATGATGTGTGAAATCTAATCAACCCAGAGGTGAATTCCAGATAGGACTTTGAAAGTTGCTTTGATGGTAAATATAACAGGTACAGTCTTGGGCGTAACATCCACTAGGGACTGGGGGGACCACTGATACAGTATTTAGATAATTTTGTCCTATATTTTAATCACCATCACCAGCAACACTGAACAAAACAGGCAACATGCATGTTCCATTTTCAGGTCTGTGTTACCCTTCTGTGCATTCAAAATGGCAGACAGTCATATTGGTGCAGCTACATTTTTTTAAAAATTTGTTATGTTGATGCAAAATAAAAGACAACTGTAAGGTCAGCACTTTGAGAGCTTCACTTATTGTTTTATCATAGTCCATAACTCTGCATCATGTGTCCCTGTGACCTTAAAATAAGGAGCTTATGAAATCAGCAATGGCATACATATTGATAATGTCTCATTCAGATGCTGTTTCTTTCAAACATTACATTGTAACTATGGCCCGCAATCAGTATTGATATCCTGGTGCGGCTGTGCACACTTCGCCAGTAGTAATGCAATTTGATGCCAGGCGGAAGAGAAGGGGAATCAAATCACAGGACTGGAATAGGATGCCTGGGAGCTAACAGGGAGAGCCAGAGAGGACACCTGAGCTCTTCAAGATGGTTATTAATTGGGAAAATAGATCCTGCTTAAAGAACCATACCAAACCATATTGTATATAATTTTAGAAACTAGAAACAGTCAAGTCAAATTCCTTTTATGTGTACTGTAGAAGAAAAATATAACTCCGGTTCCAATTTGAAGAAAATAATGTTTACTTAAGCTTCAGAAGAATACAGATGGTTATGATGAGCATTCATGCAGCATGGAGTGAAACACAGATACAGATTGTAGTAGTATTTCTCTGACCTCTATCGTGAGGGCAAATAATTTACATCTTTTGCCCAACACATTCTGATTCTAATTTACTACAAAAACATGTATACTGTTTAATTATGTGTGGGCCACTGAAGATTAGATTTTGGTATTTTCCTTTTTTGTATGCAACCATTTGTTTCCATTCATTTCATTTCAGTATTTAAATCAACCTCAACAGAAATGTTTGCACTGTTATAGTGCTGACTACACTGTGAGGTAGCTCCTGTTAGCTGTGCCAACAAACCAGAGAGGCTGGGTGACTATCTGAAGGAAGCATAGCCCTAAGCAGAAGCCGACAGTTCACCACCAAAGTTCTCCCCACTTTGCGACACACCCGCTGAGAAACCAACTCTGATTATTGGCAGTTCCATTTTGAGAAATGTGAAGTTAGCCACACCAGCGACCATAGTCAAATGTATTTCTGGGGCCAGAGCGGGCAACGTTGAATCCTATTTAAAACAGTTGGCTAAGGATAAATGTAAATACAGTAAGATTGTTATTCACATCGGCAGTAACGACTCCCAATTACGCCAATCGGAGGACACTAAAGTTAATGTTGAGTCGTGTGTACATACGCAAAGACAATGTCGGGCTCGTAGTTTTCTCTGGGCCCCCTGCCAAACCTGACCAGTGACGACATGTTTAGCCGCATGTCTTCATTCCGCCGCTGGCTGTCGAGGTGGTGTCCAGCAAACGATGTGGGCTTTGTAGATAATTGGCAGACTTTCTGGGGAAGACCTGGTCTGATTAGGAGAGACGGTATTCATCCCACTTTGGATGGAGCAGCTCTCATATCCAGAAATCTGTCCGAGTTTATTAGTGGACCAAAACCATGACAACTCAGAGTTGAGACCAGGAGGCAGAGTTGAAGTCCTACACGGTTCTCTGCGCTTTCAGAGCAGTTACCCACCCAAAACTCCTTAGTGACAGTGTCTGCCCCCCGACCACTTAAATTAATGAAATCAAAAGTTAACAGAAGAGGAGTTATACATAAAAATCTAAACAAAAATGCTGAAATAGCACAACAAAATAGGAGAATTAAATGTGGACTCTTAAACATCAGATCTCTCTCATCTAAAGCTGTACTAGTGAATGATTTAATATCAGAGTATCATACTGACATATTTTGTCTTACTGATATCTGGCTGAGTCATGAAGAATATGTTAGCCTAAATGAATCCACTCCACAAAGTCATATTAATGCGCACATTCCTCGAGGCACCGGCCGAGGAGGTGGAGTTGCAGCCATCTTCGACTCAAGCCTATTAATCAACCCTAAACCTAAACTAAATTATAACTCATTTGAATGCCTTGTTCTTAGTCTTTCACACCCGACCTGGAAAACGCAACAGCCAATTCTATTTGTTATAGTGTACCGCACTCCTGGTCATTATTCTGAATTTGTATCTTTTATCAGAGTTTTTATCAAGTTTAGTCCTTAAAACAGATGAAATGATTGTAGGTGATTTCAATATTCATGTGGACGTTGAAAATGGTAGACTTAGTACTGAGTTTATCTCATTATTAGATTTGATTGGATTTTGTCAGAGTGTAAATAAACCCACTCAATGTTTTAACCACAACCTCGACCTTTTTCTGGTATATGGAATTGAAATTGAACATTTAATAGTCTTTCCACAGAATCCTTCATTGTCGGACCATTATTTAATAACTTTTGAACTCCTATTACTGGACTACATGCCATTAGGCAAAAACTCCTACTCTAGATGTCTATCTGATAGTGCTGTAGCTAAATTTAAGGAAGCGATCCCATCTGCATTTAATTCGGTGCTATGTCTCAATATAATAGAGGACTCCTATGCTAATTTCAGCCACTCCCAAATTGACCATCTTGTTGATAGTGCTGCAGGCTCACTGCGAATGACACTTGATTCTATCGCCCCTCTAAAAAAGACGATAATAAATCAAAGAAGGTTAGCTCCATGGTATAACCCCCAAACCCGCAAATTAAAGCAAACATCGCGAAACCTTAAAAGGAAAACAAAACAGGAAACAACCTGGAACAATCTAGTTTAGTCTGGCAAGATAGTCTTAAAACATATAGGAAAGCCCTCCCTAATGCCAGAGCACTACTACTACTCATCATTAATAGAGGAAAATAAAAACAACCCCAGGTTTCTTTTCAGCACTGTAGCCAGGCTGACAGAGAAAATCAGCTCTATTGAGCCATTTATTCCTATAATCCTCAGTAGTAATGACTTCATGGGCTTCTTTAATGATAAATTTGAACTATTAGAGAAAAAATTCATCACGTCCTGCCCTCAACTGGTACTGATTTATCTTCAAACACAGGAACCTTAGAAACATCTGAAAAACCTGATATATATTTAGTCTGCTTTTCTCCTATCAACCTTCTTCAACTAACTTCAACCTGTCTCTTAGACCCCATCCCAACTAGGCTGCTTAAAGAAGTTTTATGCTTAGTTGGATATCAATCCAATCCAATCAATATCAATCTGTCTTTATTAACACTAGAATGGCCACGACGGTCATTTTGACCGTTTTGAAATTTATATGTGCAATAACTTTGTTGAATAAAAAAATACAATCCTGCTGGTACGTGACTTTTCCTAAAAGTGTCTGTATTTTTATTTACAATGGGTTTCATATAAATTACACAAAAGGAAAAGAAAATATGATCATTTTTACCTATTTCAGCCATACGCGGTCATTTTGACCGCACTGAATTTCGCGCTATTCTATTGTTCTATTTTTCGCGCGCTTTGTTATACAAATAGGAACTATTGTCAAAGAAACATCGCTAGCGGTCTCTAGTGCTTACGAATACAAATTATTAGGCTAAATTGGCTATCAGTATAATAATTTAAGAAATTCAGTAATTGCCTAGGTTGGAGTTTATAAGGAGCCTTTAGAAAATGTCTGAAATGAGTGAAAGAATGAAGAGAAAGATGACCGCTGCCATGGCCTTGGAGATGCTTCAGAACTTGGACAGCGATGACTCTGATGCAGGGGATCTATCGGAGGTGGAAAGTGACAGCGACCTTTCCTTTGTGCAAGAAAACACTTCATCCTCATCCGAGAGTGATTCAGAGTCCATACCGAGGAAAAAGAGGCGACTACTTTCATCGGAGACTAGGGATCCAGATTCCATTGTTCCGTTCACGGCTGACGTTCCAGGTGAGCTGCCCTGCGCTCCGCTATGCACCGCTCTCCTGTCTTGTGCTGCCCTGCCATGTCCAGAAATCGCTTCAGGGAGATAATGAAATTCCTGCGGTTCGACAAAAAAGAGACCCGACGTGTGCGTCTGCAGGATGACAAGTTTGCCCTGGTATCGGCCACTTGGAATAAGTTTGTTCAGAACAGCATAGCCTGCTACAAGCCCGGTGCCAACATAACCATTGATGAGCAGCTGTTCCCCACCAAGGCCCGGTGCAGATTTATCCAGTACATGGGAAATAAGCCTGATAAATTTGGAATAAAATTTTGGCTAGCTGCGGATGTCAACTCAAAATATATGCTGAACGGGCTCCATATCTGGGAAAAGAGGAGACGCGAGCAGAGGTCAGCTCGTGGGAGAGTGTGGTGCTGAGACTGGCGGAGCCATTCCTGGGGAAGGGAAGAAATATTACAACAGATAATTTCTTCACTTCTCTCAACTGGCCACCGCCTTACAGGCCAAGAAGACCAGCCTGGTTGGCACCCTGGGAAGACGAAGCGTGAGTTGCCCCTCTGCAAAAGAGCAAGCGGAGCTGTTCAGCACAAAGGTGCTAAAATGTGCAGGTGCGACGCTCACCATCTACCAGGGAAAGCCGAGGAAGAATGTGTGCATTCTGAGCTCCGTGCACAAGCGTGGGCATTACCGATGGGCGAAGGCAAAGCCGGAGTCGGTAACATACTATAATAACACCAAATATGGCGTGGACGTCCTGGATCAGATGGCAAGGGCGTACTCTGTGAAAGGCGATGCGTAGATGGCCAGTGGCTGTCTTTACAACATCCTCGACCTGGCTGGAATCAATGCCCACATCCTCTTCAAGGAGTGCACCAGCAGCAAGATAGCCCGGAGGAAGTTCATGCAGCAACTGGCAGAGGAGCTGAGAGCGGAGTTCATGGAGGGAAAGGGGGCAGCATGGCAGTTGGCACAAGGTCCAAGTCAGCAGCAGAAGCAACCACCACAGCAGACATCAAAACGGAGGCAGTGCCAGGTTCGGAGAAGCTGCAAACAAAATAAAACACACGACACCTGCTGCAAATGCCGCAAACCTGTGTGTGGAAATTGTGCACGGAGAACAGAGGTCACTTGCGTTGACTGTGAAGCTTAAATAGCCAAGCACGCTATTGATGTAATTAGTTAATATAACCACATGGACCTATGGTCATGAGCTTTGGGTAGTGACCGAAAGGACAAGATCGCGGATACAAGCGGCCGAAATGGGCTTCCTCCGCCGAGTGGCTGGGCGCTCCCTTAGAGATAGGGTGAGGAGCTCAGTCACACGGGGGGAGCTCGGAGTAGAGCCGCTGCTCCTCCACGTCGAGAGGAGCCAGCTGAGGTGGCTAGGGCATCTGATCCGGATGCCTCCTGGACGCCTCCCTCGGGAGGTGTTCTGGGCATGTCCCACCGGGAGGCGGCCCCGGGGAAGACCCAGGACACGCTGGAGGGACTATGTCTCTCGGCTGGCCTGGGAACGCCTCGGGATCCCCCCGGAGGAGCTGGAGGAAGTGTCTGGGGCGAAGGAAGTCTGGGAGTCCCTGCTTAGACTGCTGCCCCCGCGACCCGGCCCCGGATAAGCGGAAGAAGATGGATGGATGGATGGATGGATAGTTAATATAAAATTAGTAGCCTAATTCTTTTATGGTTCTAAACGTCGTTCGTGGCTCTTTTTTTAACGTTAGATCTGCTCGTTTCCAGCTTTTCCGATTATTTTCTGTGTTATAAATGTGTTATAAATGTTAAAACAAACTTTTTCAGAATCAAATAGATCCTTTTAATTGTTATTATCTTGTTCTGAGTTATGCTGAATAAATACGGAAAAATACTGGTGTGAATTTAGCTTATGTGATAATTACGGTTTGCTATATGCGATGATGTGAATATTGATAAATGTATAATTAAACTTTTTTAAATGTACATTTTGGTGTTATTTGGTTTTTTAAAAGATATCCTAACACATCAAATACATTAATCTCCCATTTAGGTATTTATCACTAGAGAATATAGAGTTTGGTATCTAGCGGTCAAAATGACCGCTTACGGCAATTCTAGTAGTTTTGGAATTCTGGCACATCTAGTGTTAAGAGGCTATGTACAACAGTCCTTTAAAGTAGCTATAATTAAACCTCTTCTTAAAAAGCCCACACTTGATCCAGGGGTTTTAGCCAACTATAGACCTATATCTAACCTTCCCTTTCTCTCTAAGATTCTTGAGAAAGCAGTCGCCGATCAGTTGTGTGACTTTCTAAATAACAATAGTTTATTTGAGGATTTTCAGTCAGGATTTAGAGTGCATCATAACACAGAGACAGCACTGGTGAAAATTACAAATGACCTTTTAATATCATCAGACAATGGTCTCTGTACTTGTCTTGTTAGATCTTAGTGCTGCATTCGACACCATTGACCATCACATCCTATTACAGAGACTGGAACATTCAATTGGCATTAAATGAACCGCACTAAGCTGGTTTAAATCCTATCTATCAGATCGAGCTCAGTTTGTACATGTTAATGGTGAGTCCTCCATGCACGCCAAAGTTAGTCACAGAGTTCCACAAGGTTCTGTGCTTGAACTGATTCTATTCACCTTATATATGCTTTCTTTAGGCAATATTATTAGGAAACACACCATAAACTTTCATTGTTATGCGGATGATACCCAATTATATCAGATGAAACTAATCAGTTAGTTAAATTTCAAGCATGCCTTATGGACCTGCAATTTTCTGATGTTAAACTCTGACAAACTGAAGTTATTGTACTTGGCCCCAAACACCTCTGAGACACATTATCTAAAGATATAGTTACTCTAGATGGCATTGCCCTGGTCTCTAGCACCACCATTAGGAACCTCTGAGTTATCTTTGATCAGGATTTATCCTTTAACTCCCACATGAAACAAACTTCAAGGACTGCCTTCTTTCACCTACATAGCATTGCAAAAATTAGGCACATCCAGTCTCAAAATGATGCAGAAAAACTAGTCCATGCCTGTGTTACTAGGCTGGACTATTGCAATTCCTTATTATCAGGCTGCCCAAATAAGTCCCTTAAGACTCTTTCTTAAATTGAATGATGAACTGTTGTGGTTTTATCTTGTATGTTTTATTTTTTTTATTGCTATTTATTGCTGCTCTTGTGAGTCTGAAATAAAGTTTGAATTGAATTAAATTGAATAACAAACGGACATATAACATCAGAGACAATCACAGACATCACTAAATAAATTTGAAGATGAAAATGTAAATCATTTGGTTTCATGAAGATGGTGGTGGAGAACATTGTCTTACACGTTGGTCCAAAATCTTCCATAGGTGTTCAACTGGGTTGAGATCTGGTGACTGTAAAGGCCGTAGCATATTATTTACATCATTATTATACTCACCAAACCATTCAGTGAGCCCTGGTGCATGGAAGCATCTGTATTTGATACGTTTCTCCACTCTTATATTCAGGTTTTTCCCCTGGTAATGTCTCCCCCGTCTTATATATAATAAAACACAATACAAGAGCACAACATTAGTATAGCACAGGTCATACAATCAAAAATTAAAAGCAGTTTTTAAAAGGCTGTTTAAATAAATATAGCAAGATTTGAGCAGTCACAGATGTTTTTGGGGAGGGGTGACTATGGAGAAGACCCTGTCACCCCAGATCCTGGATGAAGCTTCACAGTGTGTATTTTATTATTAGGGTTCAATAATAAAGCAAAAATAATGTTCAATAATGAGCAATCCTGATTAAGCTTTCCGTAGACATCCTGCGCTATCTCCTGAACCTACACACTGAGCTTTGTTCAAATCCGATGAAGGGGTGGCGAATGGCGGAACTTTGAGTGTGCAATTATTGAAACACTGCTGGCTTTGTGATGATGGAACAAGTTCGTGATTGGTCTCACTCCTTTCAAACTGAATTAAGTAAGCTGAGCTGAGTAAGCTTATCTATCTATCTATCTATCTATCTATCTATCTATCTATCTATCTATCTATCTATCTATAACAGGAGGTTTATACAGGAGGCATCAGAATTTTGAATTGAATCTATTGTGGGACAGGGAGCCAGGAGGGGTGTTTTAGGACAGGTGTGGCGTAGTCACAGGAGCGGGAGTGAGATAAGCTCCAAAATGTATTTATTTTTTTGACAATTTCCATGTTTTAATTTTTTACAAATGTAGCTTTGGCAGCTGACATTTAGCTTTGAGATGTCCAGAGCTTGTAAAACTTAGTTTATTTAATTTTAAAAGTAGAAGAATTTCCTCAACCCTTAAAGGAACATTATTAAAACCCCTCTTGGATTAGCTGCAAAAATGCATTGTCACAAAGCTGAAAACAGGCTGTTTTTCTGAGCTCATTAAAAGTTGATTTTTTAGAGATATGTGGTTCTCACAGGACAGCGATGCTACACACACATGCTGATCTTATAGACCATAATGCATTAATGTAGATTAAACTACCTAACAGTATATAAAGTAGTTAAAATGAGCACAACCTTAAACATCTACAGCAGTAAAATGCAACATCCACATTAATGCAGCAGCAATATTAATCCAGATACATCAGATATAATAGGAAAACACTGACAGGGACCATTTTATTGCACTTTGAGTACTCTTACTTTAAGTACTTTAACTACATTTTGCTGATAGTATTTATATACTTCTACTGAAGTAAGGTTTGAATGCAGGATGACTTTTGCTTGTTGTGGAGTATTTCCACATTGTGGTATTAGTAATTTTAATGTTAATGCAAGCTAATAGTGGCTGACCAGAGGTGGAAGAAATATTCAGATCCTTTACTTAATTAAGTTTGTGGGCCAGCTGGCTTGCATTTGGAATGATTGAGGTAACTTAGGTAGCTAGCTAGCAGCTAGCACAACAACTAGGATAGCCTATTTCATTTTATGTTGGCTAATGCAAGCTAAGACATTACATAACAAGCATAACAAAAGAAAATTCTACATTACTAACTAGTTAAATAACCGTTTCATACCTCTGATTTATTCTCATTCTCTAATTTGTCATCACATCCAGTGTCAGCGTCAGAGACAGCGTTAGTGACAACAGCAATAACAGAAGCCCTGTTTACGTTCCGTCAACTGTTTACTCTTCCATGGCCTGGTGGGTTGGCTAAATGGATGTGATTGGCTAGAGGGCTGTTCAATCAATTTAACTTGACCAATAGGTTTTCATGTATGAGGAACTCATTCTCTTAAGTATTGTTCTGATTTTTGTTTCGTTTGGGGATGGAATCATGTATCTGTGAAAGTGATGGTGTCACAACACCTGTAACCCCTGCCAAGGGGGCCATCGAAACTTTAAGGTTTATTAGGGTTGCCGCTTGCCACCTTCAGGCTGAAATTCCCCCTCATCTAAAGTGAAGAGTTAATTTGCAAAAACAGATATCTCCATTTTTATTAATTTTCATAAATCATGTTTTTATATTATGCACTCCAGGAAATATCAATCAAACTGGTATTGTTTTGATTAAGTAAAAATAACACAACAAAATATAGGTAACATACAAAATTGTTTATTGAAATTTCTTTAACTCCAACAGTCGTTTTTTTGCTTGTTTGCATGAAATTCATGTTTCAGAGTCAAATAATTCCATACAATGACTATGAGTTTCTGCAAATTGTAGTATTTAATATCCTTTAACATAAAATAAGTAGATAAAGTGTTGAACATTGAAACAAAAAGAGTGAATTAATTAAATGTTACACATTTACAAGGTCATACCTTGGAAAACCTGGCCAGACATTTAACACAGGTGCTGCACACATCTTTTGACGGGTGTCCGAATGCGAGGTAAAAGTATGCATGAATACAATGTAATACAAATCGTATGAGATCTGCTCATCATTTTAATGGTGGAAAAGCTCATGCATCTTTTTCACATTCAAGGCTGCTGGAAGATACTTTCTGTCAGGTGAACCATGGCAATGATGCATAGGCTCTACAGGTAAATGTTTTAAAGTGGCCCCTAACAAGTTGTATCTTGGCTGCCTTTTCATTTGAGTTGCGAGCACCACCGCGATTATAAGGCATAGTCATTGAGTTCTGCATCCAGTACTTTGCAATGATGCAGAGGAGATCGTATTTGATGTCTGGAAAAACAATAAATTAAATAAAAATTAATGGACTGAAGGAAAAATAACTGACAACAATGTTTTACAGCTGGTTAATTGTTTTAAATTATTACAGTTTAAAATCCAAATGCGAAACATTTTGTTTTTTCAGTTTTTCATTAACATTTAGAACATTTCTCAGTTTTTAACAATAAAAAATGAGTATCTTTGGGTTTATTAACTTGTTCTAACAAAATAAGCAATTTGAAAAAAATAATTCACAATTGAATTGAAAATGAAAAATGTTAGTTGCAGTCCTATGTATCAGTTAAAGGCTTTATTTTTGATTTGATTTTGAATTTTGAATCTGCATATAATAAAAAATTAAAAAATAAAAAATGTGCTGCACCCCAATTGTCAATGCTTGGTTACACCACTATGTAAAACTGAGCAAAATATGGTTCAATCAGGAGACACCTAATTTAAAGAATAATAACATTTATTGACATAGTGCACACATAGGAAAGTTGAAGAAAAATGAAAAGACTTTGGCGATTAGGCCCCAACGTGACGTCATATTTTGAGGGTGTAGTAATGCCATGAACTGTACAGAAATGTCCCCCCAAAGGAGTCTAGACACTGGTGGTGGTGGTGAAGGGGTGAAGAGCAATGGCTGAAGATCTGGATGGATGAGATGTGGAGCGAGACTTCTGATGATCTCAACGGAAGGACCAACTGGGGAGCCTAGTTGTGATGAAGAGGTGAAAGGGATGGAGGAGGGTTGCGTCAATCTGACACTGAAATGACAGCTGACAACAGTTTTTGACAGCAACAAGATGATTGGCAATATCAGATTGGTTTAACTGAAAGAGTGAACGCTCTCAGTCAGCTGATTGAGCTGAAAGCCAGAACAGACAGAGACTAAATAGTAAAGAGATAAGCATGAAGATAGTACTTCCTGATTGAACCTTCGCTAAGCTTCATATAAAGTATATAATCATAGACATTTAGCAATATTCAATGTTCACAAAACATGCTCATGAATGACACTTTGCAGAGTGGTATTTTCTCCTTAATATTCTTGAGAATAATGGTTAATGCTGTAAAACATGGACTTGCAATGCATTGTCAATGGGCAATATCGGTTTGTAACAAAGCAGATTTAGGATTCGGAATGTGCTATCGATTCAGTCAGTAATTCTTTTTAAGAATGGCGTTTACTGGTTTTTGCAATGCATTTTTCAAAGCTAATGTCCAGTTTACCATCAAAATTGTTGTGTACAATCATGCTTTCCATAGCATGAAACCTTTTCATTTTGGACACTACATGAGCTTGATTTCTCATTGTCAAATATTTGCATAATGCATTCTAATAAAAAATTAAAAAACTTTGATGAGCACAGTGATGCCAGGAGGATGAATCTTTTCCTTTGTAATGAAATCCCATGACCTCATGACCTTTGTGATAGTGTCACCATCAGGGCAAACTTGACATAATTAGCCCCACTGGTGAGGCTGTGCAAATAACTGTGTCATTAGTATTTTGTTTGTCAAAAATGTACTTATTGTGGGGGTTGGGGGCAGCTAACAGGCTTAAAGCTCTAAATCCACTTTTGTACTTACACTTATTTAGCTTTTATACTTAATATCCACTTTATACTCAATTTATCTTACCTGTATTATAGTGTGTTATATTTTGATTTGTTTAGTACTTCTATTCCTGTGTGCATTGATATGATAGTGAGCAGCTGTAACAAAAGAGTTGAGAGAATGTGGCTTAGACCTTCCGATTGGTGGACAACCCGCTCTACCAGGTTGGCGGTTCAATCCCGGCACATGTTGAAGTGTCCTTGGGCAAGACACTGAATCCCAAATTGCTCCCGAGGGCTGTGCCTTCGGTGTGTGCTTGATTTACTTTCCTTGAACTGATGGGGTGAATGTGATATGTAGTTAAAGCACTATGAGTAGTCGGAAAAGACTAGAAAGACGCTATATAAGTACAGTCCATTTACCATTCTGCAAGTCCTCTTAACTGCACAAATATGGTATGAATTTGAAACTGCACTGATTGATGTTATTGAAGCTATAAATACAACATTACTATATTATCATCATAATAAAGTTGTTATGTGTTGGCCAGTGGATGTCTACTTACACATCCAGCCGACATAGAGCAACATTATCATTAATTTGGAGTGATGTTTGTGTCCACCTGATGAAAGTCCAATATTCACTCTTTCAGAGCTTTCAGATTACACGTAGTCATTTGACCCTTTGTTGATCTGACTGAAATCATCAGACAAAAGAAATATTTCTCACAAACCCATCCATTCCCCAACAGATACCTGGTCAGTGCATGGTAGCATTAGCCATCGCAAATTGGCCAGGACAGAAACCTGATGTGTGTGTGTGTGTGTGTGTGTGTGTGTGTGTTTGCTATTGCCTGTAAGCCTGAATAACCCAGCATCCAGTTCCACACCTATAACCTTTGCCATGCCCTATCTACCTGCTAATGAAAACACATACTCTAACTTCTTCAACTCCCAAACACACACACCCTCTGTGTCTGCCTTTCTCTACAATACAGGTTATTCACCCCCCATTACTCTACTATTGTCTTTTCAATCAAGCTGTCAGTAGCAGGGAGACAGTGTTGGATGAGGAACAGAGACAGAGACAGGACACTTTAATTTTATCTGTCAATCGATTGTGTCTCAAACGGCTGCCATGCCTGTCTCGATCCTCAGCCTTCTCTAACAGTTTCTGCTCACTGTTTCACTATTTATCAAACTCCCTCAACTCCACTGTTTAGTCGCTCTCACTTTTGTTTGTTTGGCTGAAATTTCTGCCTCTTTCTCTTCACACGTGGAAAAGCAAAGGAATCAATCTTATGTCTGTGTGATTAGTACAGAGCTGGAATCAGGATATGGTTAGCCTAGGTTAGCATAAAGACTGGAAGCCGGGGAAAAAGTTAGGCTAACACCTGGCTGTGTCTAAAGTTCAAAAACTCACCTATCAACACTTCTAATCCTCACTAATTAACATGTTGTATTCCATTTGTTTAATCCATACACAAACAGGTTTTAGGGGAAGTTACATGCTGGAACTATTTCTTGGTGAACAACCCCTGGGCACAGTGACAGTGTGCAGTTTCTGTGCTCATTGACTGTATCTGGCAACCTGCGCTATAACCAGAGATGTTGGAAGTACTGGGGGGAGGGATAAACTGTTGTCAAATAATAGTTCCAATATGTAACTCCCTTTAAAATCATAAATGTGTCTTTACACAATACATTGAGTAAATAAGACAAATTTAGAGGTGTTTGTAGGTGCATTGTATCACCTGGACAGAGTCAGGCTAGCTGTTTACCCTTTCTTCCAGTCTTTATGCTAAGCTAGGGTAACCATGTCCTGACTTTAGCTCTGTACTTAAAGGTGGGGTATGCGATTCTAATCCATTACAAGTCTTTTTGTCAAATTTAGCAAATATCTCCTCATGGTACGCTAGCTGTCCCGTTCAGTGTGTGCGCAGCCCTGGCTCTGAAAATTGGAAATAAACAAAGTGGCTGGGACCGGGCCACACAACAGTATTTAAGGCATTCCAGCCATGATTTGTGTGTCAGGTAACCTTAAATGACTTGTCCACGGACATTCAGCTTACTTTCTAGTTTGTCAAGATATGCTGTTATTGTGATATTAGCTATAGTAGCAGGAGAGTTGTGAGTATCGCTGTCTGGAGCTGTTTTGCTGGCTCTGGGAAACCGTCTCGTCCTCTCTGGCTTCGCAGCAGCAACTGCGACAGTTTGCTAACCCACAACCCCTAGTAAAACTAGCTCACAACCTAGCTAACATTAGTTACATTACTTGCTGTGTCGTTGTTCGCTCTATATCATGGTATTTGTCATGGTATTGGATTTCTTCAGAATTGCTTACTCCACCTTTAACGTAGAACAATGAGATTGATATCTGAACATCTCACTCTAGGAAAGACAGCAAAAAGTTTGTTTAGCAAAAACTATTGGAACTGTTGAACTATTCCTTTAAAGCTGAAGTAGGCAATAGCATTTCATTAGAATTTCAGTTGAAATACCTAATTTTGACCATTGCATGTCACTAACAATGTTTAATTGAAGGGTTCCTTTAAAAAAAATGTGTGTCTGTGGGGGCTTGCCCCTTTGTATGTGTTTTTTTTGTAAACTGGACCCAGTCTGAATCAAACAACCAATCAGGCTTAGCTAGCACATAACTAGCCAATCACAGCGACTCTGTACAAACAAGGGTCATCCGGTTTCTACCTGTCTTGGTTCCTCCCTTCCAGAGCCATTTAGAGAGGCAATGGCATATAGCAGTCTACAAAACTAGCCAAAAGAAGGAATACCTTGGAGGAGAAGAGAGAGAAAAAGAAAGTGCTAAATAAAAACAGATCAGATGAGGGTCATTTTCAAGAGGAGCGGAATGTTTGTTGCAAGGTAATTAGTGTCCGTGGCTTGCCTGCTGTTAGCCTCGCCGATAGCTGAAGAGCGATGCGGAGGTTGCCCTATTCATTCTTGACAAGTGTTAACAGTAGCACTACAAGAAGTCATCTGTGCAATGTTGATATCTAACCAAGCCAGCTAAATTAAGCTAACTTAGCAAAAATAAGATAGCGAACATTTCCGTGGCTAGCCTGTTGTTAGCCTCAGCTCTCTGTTTATAATTTAGTGCTTTCTTTTTCTCTCTCTTCTCCTCCAAAATCGTCCCTCTTTTGGCTCGTTTTGTAGCCTGCAATACACCGTTGTCGGCAAAGGAGGTATTGGATATTGGCTCTGGAAGGAGGAACCAAGACACGTAGAAACCGGATGACCGTTGTTTGTACAGAGTTGCTGTGATTGGCAATTTGAGTTGTTGGAAACACTAGAAAGGCACTTTATAAGTACAGTCAATTTTCCATTTACTTTTGGGGACTATTTTCAGCGGTGGATTATTCTATATTTGGTGTTTGGATCGAGTTAAAATAAACTACAGTGTGTGTATTAATGGCAATTAAGAAACATGTCAGTGCAATTGTGTGGCTCATTGATGTCTTTTAATAGTTTTTGGACAACAATGTAACAGGGCACAGAGGAATAAGATGTGTCAGGCTTTGGATACACACAGTGTTGTTTTGGGTCTGCACATGGAATTTGTTGACTATAAGAAACATACAGAATATTGACAGATTTTAAAATGTAAAATAAAAATCCAAACTAAATTTCACAGCAATCTAGCCAGTATGTGTGGAGAAAATGTACTCTAGACCAAAGTGTTGGAAAGGCAGACCCCCCTCATAGCTAGCAGTACAAAATCAGAATTGCAGAAAAGTAAAACAAAAAGTACATACCAAATTTTTATGTTTCCTCTTATTCCCATTCCCATTCCTTTTTTTTTGCTGCTGTTGTACATGCACATCAGTTTACCAGTTATGGTTTGTGCTACTCAGTCTGTGAAAACAGTTGTATATTGTCTTCTTAGCTCTGGAGAAGCTTTGTCAAGTCTGAGAAAATATCCCAGATTATGCTTGAAGACTACACATTTATAACACAAATCCTATGTTACAACCCGGAGGTGTGGAATTTGAAAGATATGGACACGAGGCAGGAAGTGCCTAACAAAAATATGCTTTTTGTTGCATTATGGGAAATGTAGTATCCAGTGTTTTTGGAGCTTTATCCATTTGAAGATTAAAAGTTAAGATATCTCCACATCTACTGCTTCGATTTTGACCATTTTTATTTTTTTATCTGTCTCTTGTGAATGAGCTTTCAACTTTATGAATGAGCAACACTAAATTGCTGGAGTACCCATATAATTGCTAAAATATGTCAATTCAGTCTTTGCTGTCAGTTGTTGAAAGTCCTACCATGCCCTTTATGTGCGAATATTTTATTGTGTTTTCTTTTTGGTGCAATATCAAAGGAATAGTCTGAGATTTTGCACTGTAGATATTTTGTCTGTGCATTAATTATGGAACTGCAGCCTGGAGGCGATTAGCTAAGCTTAGCATAACATGAAGACTGGAAGCAGGGGAAACCGCTAGCCTGGCTTTGTCCAAAGTGTATCTCGTTTGTTTAATCTTTAAGCAAAGAGAAATGAAAAAACTGACAATTTGTGGTTTCATCAGTTGTTACATCCTAGAGTTATTTGTTAGAGTCTTGTCATCACTGTGAGGTTGCCAGCAGAGACTCCAAAAACCTCAGCAACTATTAAAAACACAACACTGGTTGACAAGTTCCTTCTCTGGCTGACAAGTTCCTTCACTGGTAACTGCCCATTGTTCCGACGGCCATTAATCTGAATCCCCAATAGTCTGAAAAATGTCCCATTGGACCAAAAGCCCATTTGCCAGCCAGACTGTTTCAAAAAGGGAAAAAACTGGCTCATTGTTCCAAAAATACACACTCTCCCTGCAGTTGGGTTAGGATGCTGTTGGGGATCAGAAGTCCAGAACTTGACCAGTGAGTGGGTCTGGATTCTCTTTCCAACACTTTACCAATAACTCAGAGTCTCAAGGCACTCAAATAATTCACTTGAGATTGTCAGAGTTCAATGCAATAGAGAGTATTCTTTCACAAGTAATTAACTTGAGCTGATCCCGGAGCCGAAGTGAATACAGAGCTCGGTGCTCTGTCTTTTATAGCCCATAACTTCCCTCCAACTACTTTTCTTAAAAATGAATAAAACATTTCCGGAAAACAACTGGAAATAATGTTGTCACATCTTCCATATTTGGGCAATCAGAAAGCCCCAAAGTTCCCTTGAGCCAGTTCTAATGGTATTTGGGAAAGTCCCAAGCCTTCCCTGACTGGGCATGTTCAGGCATGTTTCTGACACCATTATTTTCAGGGTGTTTTAGACTATATTTTTTTTAAACTTTTATATTTTCACACATTACATGTTTTAACATGTTTTAATATTCTTCTTTCATCTATGGCTGGTTATATATAACAGCATAATTTGTCTAAACATGCTACGTTAGTCTTCTGTGTAGATTTAGTCAAAATACGAAGTGCACACGGTACATTTAATGAAATCCACTGCGACAGTGCCAAGACGACAAAAAGACTGTAGGCTATTAAGACAGCGCCAGCTGAGTTTTTGATCAACCTACATCTAACGAATCAGATGACGGGGTGTTCACCAACTGAGGTAAAACTCTCATGATTTTATTCCAACATTGGAAATTTGTCTGCAACAGTAAAATCACTTGAACTATACTATCATTTAGTATAAGGCCAGAAAGATAGCCAATTAAGGACAAAAACCCTGATGTATGGAAGCAAATAAGAGACATAAGTATTTCAATTTTAACAGCTACTGAATACTTAATACTGAAATTTAAACACCACTGAATTCATAGCACTGAAATATTTTACTTTGAAAACCATGTATCCGAATATATGACGTCTTTGAAATTAAAATATGAATTGTATTTGTATTTGTAATGTATTTGCAAATTCAAAAGCTGAATTTGAATTTTTTTTTCAGTGTTCACAGATTCAGATCTGAAAAGTTTCAGAATTTTAAAATAATATATTCAGGTTGCTCAGATTCGATTGGTCAAATTCAGATCTAAAAATTCAGTTTGAAAAAATTCAAATAGTCAAATTCGACTGGTCAAATTCAGATCCAAAACATCTGGGCTACCCAACCCAGGACAGGATCGGCAGTCGAGCCTAACGGTCTGTCAGTCAGGCACAAATATTGAAACCCAGGAAGAATGACGGGGCTCCAGTAACTGGTCCAGTTTGGGCTTTTTATGTACAATTAAACTCAGGGCTTGACAGAAGCACTGGCCCGCCGGTGGCTTATGAGTATGTTTGGAATGCCGAGCTATAGTTTGGAAACCCAGACTGTCATATACTATGATAACATAACAGGCTATAAAAAAAAACTAGATAACAGTAAGGTGCAATCTAAATAACACAATGCTAAAAATAGGTCATCAGTATGGATGATAAATATGGTAGGGTCTCATATAGATATGTTTGTACAGTGTCCAATCTGCAGTAGTTTGTGTAAGCATGTAAGAGTTCAAGAGTGCATGGTTAATACAGAATGTTCATGATTATGTCCATGATATTTCCTTTTAGGGCCAGTGGCTTTAATGGTTGGGCCAGTGAATTTGAGAATAATAGGGGTTGGTTTGCAATCATGTTCATTTATACAGCTGATTTGCTCGTCAGTTGTCCGTGAAGAGAAGTTAACAAGGGATAGTCAAAGTAATGCAGCTATTGTGTTGTATAAACTAGCTAGCTAAAAATTAATGTTAACAGCAAGGAAAGTTTGATTGTTGAGATGAACAGTTTGTTTGGGTCAGTGGTTCTCAACCTTTGTTGGCTCGTGATCCCTTAAAATGAAGTGATGCCCACGTGCAACCCCTGTTTAAGGTATGAACAGGTATGGAAATGCAGTTCAACCAAATAATGCTTTTCCCTTTTCATGTACTTTTTATTTGATTAATTAATCAGAGGAAGCCTAGAGGCTGATACTTATTCAGTATTTCACAAGATAAACCAGCAATAATCACAGTAGGATCAGAAGGAAATAGCGATGATAATAAATCTGTATATATATACACACCCAAGCTCCAGATTAAGGACCACTGGTGTAGGTTAGGTGAGGTCGTTCAGCTGTTTACCATATTTAGGCTTTGTGCCATATTTGTGTTGACAGGGTAGTCATGCTGAGATACTTCGATCAGCCAGGCACTTACAGTTCTTATTGTCCCCATCTGAAAGAGGTGGAGGTGCAGCCAGTGGTGATGTCCTTGGCCCAAGTCAGGATATAAAAATACAGTTTTAATTATGTGCACATATTGGATATTTTTGAACTTAACAATTAGAGACTGTGATTAATGATTATTTTTGGTTAGAATCCTACAGGGAACAGAGGCAAGGAGGCCAGAATGTGAGGTCAGGCCACCAGCCACCAATACCTTCTCTTCAAATGAAAATGACAAGGTTCAGCATTAGATTCTGTACATTAACTTGATCAGATAAAAATTAATGGTCTGATGGTATTCAAGTTTTAACAGACTGTATTATTTCCTACAGGTCCTTTCCAGGTATTTTCACTAGGGGAAGAGGGAAGAGGCGTTTTCCTGCAGTGAATGTAGTTCCTGCTAAAATACCTAAACTACTAGAAGTGGCTTTCCACCTGTTACCAAAACAATGTGAAAAAACTCCAACAGGGCCAGAGCAACTAGTCCACTTGCAGGCAGCGCTGGGACGCAGGACTGCTAATTTAGATAAGAGCACAACACATAATGAGGTAAGCAGATGCTATATATGATTTAGGCTAGTTGTACAAAGAATATGAAGAATTCAGTTAATTAGTCCTACACCAATCCTATTTGAGATGTGGCAACCAGTACTGGCAACCATTTACTGCAATTGTTTGGAAGAAAGCCTCTCTGGCAGTGAGCCTGGCGAACTCCTGTAAGTTGCATGAAAAAAAATACTCATCTCAGTTTACACTGGCATGAGCAGATAATGACTGTATTTTAATTTTTGGGTGAACTATCCCTTTTAACATAGTCTGTATTAATGTTTCAGAAAATGAGAATCCTTTGGCATGGGCTTTAATTATGATGACAAAAGCCCCAATCAAGCTAATTCATTTCAAATTATTAAGCAGGGCAAGAATGTTATGGAGGGTAAACTGTGGTGGTGTAATGCAGTAAAGACTGACATGTCACATGGCATAGCCTACACTTTATCTAATCATGCAAAATGACACAGTACTACTTTCGTAAACAGCATAGCAGTTATCTATTTACTGTAAGTAAGTGCAATAAAACCTCCACGAGTAAAAAGCAATACTTTATCAATACACCTGTTCAACAAGCATAAACATGTGAACATATAGAAAGCAATATTTTAATCTGCTCTGTATGCAGTCTCTCATGTTTTACACAAGTACAGCAAGCTAGCTTGGCTAATAAATATTACAAACAAGCTAAAACAAAGTTGTCTGTATGTAGTCTAACTGTTTATCTTAATGTGTCACAAATCTTAAAATTTGGCAAATTCTTGTAAACTTACTGCTGGCTGAGACAAAGCAGCCCCTCCTCCCTCTACCAGCGGTAACTTAACTGCAGTAAATCCCAGCCGCAGCGGAGGGAGGAGGACAGACGACAGGAGGAAGGACTGATACTGAGTGATGTTTAGAAAGAATGTAGTAGTACACAGACATCACTCAGTATTTTGATGTCAGGAATAACATTTATTTTATTGACATTTTAGATTTGTTTTCAGTGAGTTTTATTGACCTGGTGACATCTGGGTCACAGGTCAGACTGGCCAATGCTGCGTTCAATGGCTCTCAGGATTGTGGGACAAAAGAGAATACAGTCTCCTAACAAAAGTTCAATCACTCAAATGAATGAATTAATCTGTGGAGTCCCAACATATGCAAAACCAAAAGATATATACAATTATTTGTTACATTAAATGGAATGTATAGCGCATTTCTAGTCTTCCAACCATTGAAAGCGCTTCACACACTACATATCACATTCACACACTGATGGCAGATGCTAACTGCTCATCAGTTCAAGGACACTAATCATTCATACACTGAAGGCATCCAAGGAAACTTCAACATGTGGGCTGGGGGATGCCAGGATCGAACCTCCAACCTTCCACTTGGTGGACAACCCACTCTACCACCAAGCCACATAACAGATAACAAATATGCATTAATTGACTACCAAAAATAATTTATATTTCCTGATTTACTTTTATTAATTGTAGCAAGTCTTCATTAATCCATTTTTGTTCAATCCACAGCATCACCTGATGAATTGACCAATCTGGTGAAATTCTGGACCGGGTGGGAGATTCTGCCAAGGAATAATCTGTCCATTGAGGTGGTCAAGGGCAGCTTCCCCACTGCCTCCACTTGTTATGAGACCCTGCAAGGACTATGCATCCTTTAGAAATGACATCCTGGCTTGTATTGGCACTTGCTGAACAGGATTTGGCCTTGTGTAATGTGTTGGTAGAAAGCAGAGGTTCTCATTGATTCCATTGTTAAAACTTTTTCAGCAGTGCCGTCAGTGCATTTGAGCTTTTAGTTTATTTGTTAATTAGTTAGATAATTTGTTTCATATTTCTGTATGTTTAGCAATGCTTTGAAATTCAGGTCAGCTGTCAGCCTTTCCACTGCATTTTCTAGTTAAATGTACTATTATATGTATTTTTCACTATGTCAGCAAAAAGTGATCATTATGAGCTTTGTAAAGACGTGGTGGGGATGTTTAGATTGACAGGTGTGATGATTGCATTAGATTGGCAGGTGTACCTAATAAAGCGGTCACAGAGTGGCTGTTATACCCTGGTAAATGCTTTTAGGTGGTTATATCATTCTCTTGAATCTTATTATCAGACTTAAATTATAATGTGTGGTTATTCAATTAAATTCTATTTTATTTATATAGCAGCAATTCATAACAGAAGTTATCTCATTGCACTTTTCCTTTAGAGCAGGTCTAGACCGTACTCTTTATAATATTATTTACAGAGACCCAACAAATCCCACCATGAGCAAGCATTTGGCGACAGTGGCAAGAAAAAACTTCCTTTAAGAGGCAGAAACCTTGGACAGAACCAGAATCAATGGTGGGCGGCTATCTGCGGCTGCCGTGTTAGGTTATGCTTTGGCAATAGGCAACTTGACTTTAATTTGAATTTGGCTTTAAATTAAATAGTCTCCATTTGGCACTACCACTTCTCATATGTCTTTATAATAATCCATGTCCTCTTCAAGTAATAAAAATAAAAAAATGCATATTGTGTTTTAATTTCAATTTCAAAAATACACCAACTCACCATTACATCTCCTCCACCATAAAGAAGCAATGATAATTTTGTCAAGGACTATTATTACAAAAGATATTTGTTTGATAGATGTTTGTGAAATTGCAAAGTTCACCAGAATAATGAAATCTTTATAATAAACCGATGATGCAAGATCACAACAGTTTCCTTTGTTGAGAAAACGTTTCCACTCACAACAAATGCACACAGATGGATTTTCTTTTAATGCTCTTTTAAGTCATCCACTTGTTTAAGACACAGTTGTGTATTTCTTTATGTAGTCTCTTGTTTAATCATTATTGTCAGTCCAAAACAAGAGATGTTTTATATAGTAACATACTATGAAAAAAGATGTGGTATACAGATGTAATTCTAGACACACTGCCCAGCAAGATTCTACTAACTTTTTTTCTTTTTGCAGCAAGGAAAAGGCTGTTTCATTTACATGCTGACGAGTTCGCAATTCAATACCCTTTAACTAAAAGCAGCTCCCACTGTATAGAGGAATTTCACCTCACACAACTGCAAATAATAGTACTGCTAGCGGGTATATGTGTCGCAAACAGTACTGTTCTTGCTTGGCAGCAGCAAGGTAACGTCCTTCAACGAGCAGTCTCTGAACTTTTGGACTAACCGTTGATTGTGAACACACTTGCCGGATATAAAGCTGCCCCTTCCAATGCCACGGACTGTAAACATGAGGCATGCAACAGCCATGTTTTCCACGCCTTGATCCCCCCGTACCCTAAAAATACAGCAACATTTACAACAAAGGCCACATCAAGTGTTGGTTTTATGGTTGCATGTTTATATATATATATATATAAAACAAAAAATGTATGCAGAACATGATACATGCTTTTAAGCTTAGTTGTAAGGGGTGCCCCGCTGTCTGACTTTGAAACTCCCTGCTTTAACAAAAAATCTATGCAGTCATGAAAAATATAACTGAAATCCTGTACAAATGGCTCCTAAAATACAGCCTGATCTTTATCCAAGTCGTGTAAATTCATTAACACATGTGATTTAACAAACAACACACAAAAAGTGTACTTTTACATGTCAATATTGAATATATTGTTCAAACAGCACAGAGTGGCAAGAATATGTGAACCTGTAGGATAAAGACTTATTTGAAATGGTGTAACAGCTATTACAGGCAAAACTTAGTTCAACATTGTACATCATAAGTTGGTCAGACATCATGTTTGGGTTGCATATTATCAGAATTATTAATATAGATTAATAATTACAGGGCACCACCCTGGGATCAGGACATGAAAAACATGAAAAACAGTCTCAAAGGTGGCTGTCCACCTAAAAATGTTGATATTTAAAAGGTACTATCTTACATTAAAAGGGGGTACAGTGAAGAGTGAGATCCGAGCACTGACCGTCGCACCCAGCTATTATCACAACATGTACACACAATAACCACAGGCAACTGCTCTTTAAAAGATACAATAGCGTTTATTTAACTTTAGCACTGATTAACAATCAATAACTTCAGCCAACAACCACCATTGTCTACTCTAAACACAATAAGCATACAACAATGAACAAGAATATAAGATGTGTGTGGGTGTGTGTGTTTGTGTGCGTGTGGGACAATTGGGGGGGGTGCGGCCACGTGGGGGTCGTCACGCGCAAAACCAAATGGTGGGCAGACCTGCAAATCATAAACAAAAGAATAGAGCTAAAATGGGAGGATGCTCTATTTTGTCCTCAAAATAACGTGCAGCTTTGCTGATTAAGCTACCACGTTATCCTGGCCATTTGAGATGTGTGTAAGCATGTAAATGTACGTGTAAAGGTCTGTGCGTTAGTGGAGTGAAGGAATCTCAATAGCAAAATGTAATAGCTGTCCCTTTATCACACAGTAATAAGCAGTAGACTTTTGTACAACGGCCGTGTTACTGGATCTTAGTCTAATAAAGCACATTTATTAGCTCCCACAAGGGCTAAAGCTAACACAGTTAAAACGGCCCAACAGCGTGGTACCGATACAAAATGGAACGTGCTTAACACAAAGAAAAAAACACAGCAGTCACTTTTCCAAAAAGCAAAGCACAATTCATAACAATGACACTTAGGTTTTATAACTGTGTTATATTACCTAACACAGTTTTATAACCTCTCTCTGCCCAGACACATGCCTCTTACTTGAAATTGCTCTCGGTTAGCAGCTGATGATAGGCTATATAAGCATCAGAGAATTTGCTAGCTGAATGTTTTATTGTATGGGAGTAAGAAGCAGGTTTTGTTTTTTTTGTGGGATTACAATTGTAAATCATTTTTGAGTGGGTTGGGATGCTCTAAAACTCACGAAAATTAGCACACATGTCAGAACTGGCGAAAATCGCAAAGTTCTGCAGTGACTGGGCTGGGGTGTGGCTCCATAGCGCCCCCAAATGCACGCCAGGGTTGGGATATGTTGCTTTGATGTTCTAGAACTACTGGAGCAGCAAGCTACGGAAATGCAAACAAAAAATCTAAAAGTCACTGTTTTCTCTATGAATGAATGTTCCCATTGATGAATAGCCAAATATAGTATTTACAACACAGTTAGGTTCCTCCTTGACTGCCTCCAGGATGTGAAATATTGGATGGCAAAAAACTGTCTTCAATTAAATGATAGTAAGACCGAAGTGTTCTTATTTGGTCCCTCCAACTCCATTGGGGGTATAGCTAATCACCCAGGGCCCCTGGTGCCTAACTTTCATGCCCGTGCTAGAAATCTTGGCATCATCTTCGATCCAGCTTTAACATTTGACAAGCAATCATAGAAAAGGTTTCAGTCGTAGTCATCTGGACACTGTTTTCAGAATCAGGACGTTTCGGCTCCCATCCGGAAGTCATTCTCAATTGTGAAGAAATTCCCGTCCCATTTCTTCAGATTCTTCAATTTCAGATTCTGTTTGTGATTTTCATGTATAGGATCACAAGGTGCAGCCGGGGGGAGGAGAGTGTCCAGTTTGGGACTCATTGCTTCTCTGCTCTTTGCAAATTATATGGTTGTGTTGGCTTCATCAGACCATGATCTCCTGCACACACTGGAGTGTGTCCACACTGTCCACACACTGGACTGTGAAGCGACTGGAATGAGAGTCAGCACCTCCAAGTCTGAGGCCATGATTCTGGCCCGCTGGATCACAGCAGCACAAACCCCTTGCTGCCGCTGGGCCGCAGTCGCCTCCTTTCCCGGCTGGATCGCAGCAGTACCAATCCCTCGTCAGCCTTCAGAAGGGTTTCGCCTTCGCCACCGGCCTCCAGAGGGGTTTCGTCTTCGCCACTGGTCTCCAGAAGGTTTCAGTCTTCGCCGCCGGTCTCCAGAAGGTCTCCCTCTTTGCCACCAGCCTCCAGTGATTCTCCGTCTTCGCCGCCGGCCTCCTGTGACCTTCCTCCTGTGCCACTGGCATTCCGCCAGGCCTCAAGATGGTGTCAATCTTCGTCACAGACCTCATGAGATCAGCTCCGCACCTGTCCAGCCCCCGGGCCGTCCGCCCGAGGTCTACCACTTGGCCCTTGTGGCCCTTTTGTTGTACCTAGGTTCCAGTGCCCAGTTCCCCGGCATTTTTACATTGAGTTCTGTTTTGGATTCTTTGCCTCCCGTGGACCTTGGTTGGATTCTGGATTTTTGTAATTTGCCTGCTCCCTAGTGAACTGTTTGCCACCTTGGACTCACTTCCCTGCTTCCACCACTGCCAGCCGGTAACCTATCTGCCTTTTGTCTGTTTGTTTACCTGTCTGCCTACTGGTCTGCCTGTACCCAGTGCCGCTGCTAGCCATTTTGGTGCCCTAAGCATAATTCCTTTATGATGCCCCCCACCCCGACCCCGAGAAAAAAAAAAACGTTTGTTTTTGCCAGTTTAACTTTTTATTACCAAACATAACTCAATACCAATAACACACAATAGCAGCATCACAGTATAAAACTTAAGAACACTAAAAAGAGAAAGTAAAATCTTCACAGCTTTGCTGACTTTGTAAACAGTAAACAGAATAGCAAAATAAAAAATTATCAAAATAATCCAGACTTTTTTTTGCAAATTCAATGTCACTTTGAATAAATTAAATTAAATAATCATCAATAAGTACAAACAAGAATAGTCAGTCTTCTTAAATAAAACAAAGATTTAGAAGACTAAAAGTCACAACTTTAATTACTTTGTAAACACAGTAGGCTATGTAGAACAGCTAAAAACACACATTCAAGTAAAGTGCAAAATCTTCTTAGACCAAATGTTGTCAAAATAAACCAAAGACATACATTTTGAGGGATCCATAATGCTATTCTGTATGGATCAAGCATTTCCACCAGTTTTGGGAGGCTCTATAGAACCACACGTCTGCATTTCCTCGCTGCAAAATCACTAATTAGGTCATCATATGACAGCTTCTGAGCCACTTCACCATTGATGCTGATGACAGCAAGACCACTTAGATGTTCCTGCCCCATTGTTGAACGCAAGTATGTTTTAATGAGCTTTAGTTTTGAAAAACTTCGCTCAGCAGAGGCAACTGTAACAGGGAGAGTTAATGCAACTCTAAGAGCAACCCAGAGATTTGGATACACCAAAATAAACCATAAACTACTGCTCAATATCTAAAGAAAGATAGTAAAAAAAAAAAAAGAAACAGCTAGCTGGCGTCAGGTCAGTTATTTTTAATAAGGTAATGTTTAACAGTAAAATCTCAATTTAGTTTGCACCGAAGTTGTAAGTTATAATAACATATATATACATACAACAATAAAATTTCATTAGGCTATTTTTGGTGCCCCCTCAGCACTTGGTGCCCTACGCACAGTGCGTGATGCGCGTGGTGGGAGCGGCGGCGCTGCCTGTACCTGCCTGTAAATCACATCACCCTTAATAAACTCTGTAGCCATCCGGCTACTTCACCCTGATACCGCTTCCTGGTACTCTGCATTTGGGTCCACATACTACTACACAGCCCACACGACACTATTGTTTTAGTCTACCCTTGTTGTAATGGAATTAAACCTTGCTCTGAATGACAATCTTCAGAAGAGATTTCATGACTGCTGTGAACTCTCTCTCTCTCTCTCCACTGTGCAATTAAATGCTCATCATAACTATTTGTATTCTTCTAAAGCTTAGGTATAGATTATTTTCATATCATATCATAAATCATAAAAAATGAAAAAAACGCTGGTTGAATGTCTTTGCAAATTTATTTTACAAATATCTAAAAACAATGGAATCTATATGTCCTCCATGTCCATGTCCTCTCCTCTGTCTGTCAGTGTAAACCGATGTAAACACAGCCTGCCCTTCAGTCTAATTGGCTGAATTGTTGTCACGTGACTGTTGGTGTCAGACTTATTCAAAGCTTCCCAGTTGCGCTGAGGAGTGCAGAATTTAATGTTTTTTTACAGGATCTGGTTAGTGCAAACGGTTTATTTTTGGCAAAGTTTTTAATGAGACATGTAGAATAAAGTGATTTTGATGAACTATCACAATTTTAAGCTTAGATTGTTTTTCCTGATGAAAGCGGTCACAACAAATGCTTTGTTCAAGGACCGTCGGAAACTTGAAAAGCAAACGATCATTTCAGTTTTAACAGCTTTTGGCTATGATAAACGGTGTCATTTTGGCGATGTTTTAAAGAAAAAATGTATTTCAAACCTGCCAGCGGGCTCAGAGGGTTAAGTCCCCTAAGATTAATTTCATAAAAATATAGTTATTGTTCAATTGGTAGTGCAGGATTATCTACCTAGCATCTATATATAAATATGGAACTTGTGTGATGCTTGTGTATATGGCTGCTGAAAGTTGTTGAAACTGAAACATCATATGAAATTAACCAGCAGTAAGTGATACAGTGTGCAGTTGTTCTTTATAATATAATAATAATATAACTTTATTTATAGAACACTTATCAAAACAAAGTACAAAGTGCATCACAACAAAAGAAATAAAATATCACAGTGAATGACGAAATATAAAGAAATAAAATACACAAAAGCAATAAAATAAACAGCCACTTCAGGTAAAATTAAGATATGCTTTCAGATAAAAATATGTTTTGAGAAGAGACTTAAACGAAGACACTGACTCAGAAAACCTAATTTCTTCGGGCAAGTTGTTCCAGAGCCTCAGGGCCCTAATAGCAAAAGCTCTGTCTCTCTTAGTTTTCATCCTGGACTCAGGAACAGACAGGAGACCCCTGCCCGAAGATCTCAAACTACGTGAAGGTTCAGAAGGGATTACAAGGTCTAAAATATAGTCTGGAGCCAGGCCATGAAGAGCCTTAAAAGTAATCAACAAGATCTTAAAATCAATCCTAAAACAAACAGGGAGCCAATGTAAAGAGGCTAAAACAGGTGTGATATGGTCGTACTTCCTGGTCCTGGTTAATAGCCTAGCAGCTGAGTTTTGTACAGTCTGCAGTCATGTCAAAGTTTTTTGATTAAGAAAAGTGAACAGGCTGTTACAATAATCAAGGCGTGAGGAGATAAAAGCATGTACAACAGTTTCTGCATCACTAAGATTTAAAATAGATCAGATTTTTGCAATGTTTCTGAGGTGATAAAAATATGATTAGTGATATGTTGCTCAAAACATAAATTGTTATCAAACAGGACACCAAGATTTCTTGCAACAGGCTTGATATGTTGTGACAGATTACCAGTAGATGGCAGTATTTGTTTAGTGATGTGTTGGGGCCCAATAACAAGGATTTCAGTTTTATTTCAGTTGAGCTGAAGAAAATTTATCGACATCCAATTTTTATGTCAGACAGGCAGTCCTGCAGACAACTCAGCGTACTAAGGTCAGTGGGTTTAACAGGGAGGTACAACTGTGTGTCATCCGCATAACAATGAAAAGAAATACCATGTCTGCAGATTACATCACCCAAAGGAAGCATGTATAAGGAGAACAGTATTGGTCCCAGAATTGAACCTTGAGGCACAATACTATATATAATACTATAATACTATACTTGATATGGGAAAAAGATGACATTAAGTTATTAATGCTGACACAGAATTTCCTATTGGACAGATAAGATGAGAACCAGTCTAGTGCAGTGCCAGATATGCCCACCCAGTGTCTCAGTCTATCTAAAGGAATGCCATGATCAATTGTGTCAAAGGCAGCACTTAAGTCCAGCAGCACAAGAATTGAACACATGCCTGCGTCTGCATTTATTAAAAGGTCATTAGTGACTTTGAGAAGGGCTGACGAAAGCCAGATTGGAACTTTTCAAAGGTATTATTGTTTTCCACAGCAGCAAGAAGCTGCTTAGATACAAGTTTTTCGAGAATCTTCGAAATAAAAGGCAATTTGGAGATTGGGCGATAGTTATCCAGGAGGGTGGGATCAAGCCCAGGTTTTTTTTAGGACTGGCTGGACACAAGCTGTTTTAAAGTAATCAGGGACGCAGCCAGTAGACAGCGAGCTGTTAAAAATAATTTGTAAAAGGGGCGCAATACAATCCATAACTTCCGATAAAAACCTAGTTGGGATTTTGTCCAGAGGGCTGGCGGGTACTCTCATAAGAGACATGATGTCTGCGAGTTCAGGCAGCGTAACAGCAGAAAAATAGCTCAAAGAATCCCTGAGCGGGTGATCCACATCTAAAAAGGAAGGGTTGGGGATGATATCAGATCTTATTAACTCCACCTTTCCAGCAAAGTGCAAAACAAACTTTTCACAATCAGCATCACAATCAGCAGGGGCACAAGGAGAGGATGGGTTACCTAACTGATCTTTACTTGTATTCAGGTTCTGCTGCCCTCCTACCTACCTGTGACATAATCAGGTGTGCAGAGATTTAGTTTTTCAGTTTTTTTGTCCACGTACCTCAAAATCTGCAAAAGCACAGTACCATGATTTTTGCTGAATACATTATGCCTCCTAAGAGAATGCATTCTTTGGAATTTGTTGACCCAATGACCCCTCCACTAGTGCCAAAATGTTTTACACAAACATACAGCAATAAAAGTTTTGACAAACAGCAAGCTCATTTTCTTGGACTTAGACTGTGAAATTAACCAACAATAATGTGTATTTTTGAACTTTGGACAGAGCCAGGCTAGCTGTTACCCCTTGCTTCCAGTCTTTATGCTAAGCTAGGTTTACCAGGTCCTGACTCCCCCTCCATACTTAACACACAGATGTGAGATTCATATCAATCTTCTTATCTCATTCAAATAAATAAATAAGAAATATAAGGATAGTATTCCTTTAAGACACTAAAGGAACATAGACAAAGAGAGACACTTCGTCAGAGCTTTGCATTTATTATTCATTGTGCAGTAGACTGGGTTTTAGGATGAACGGGTGACAGAATAGAAAAGGCATAATCAACATGTTTGTTTCTCTCTGTCTCTGTACATGTGTTCATAGGTATTTGTGTGTATGTGTGTTTGTGTGTGTTGTGTCTGGCAGTATGTTGGCTGGTCCAGCAGGCCTTAGCCTGTGCGATGCTCGACATTCTGTCACACTGGATGACGCCTGATGCGACAGCAGCTGCCCTGGCCTCAAATGCCCCTGAGATGGAGGGAAGAAAGAGAAAAGAACAAGAGTGATATACAGAAAGAGAGAGAAAGTGGATGTGTGTGTGAGAGCGAGAGAGGTGTGTCAGCAAAGGGGCTCGATTTCCCCAGAGACACACTGACAGAGAGACAGATAGACAGATACACAGAGAGATTGGGGTTTGGAAAGCAGAAAAGTGCCAATTCTTCCTCCTAAACTGGATAGCTTCCAACAGGCCCAGCAGCATGTAACATCAACAGGAAATATAGCCGCAAGTGGCAATTCGTGGGTTCAAACCTTTTTTTGCTCAACAGAAGAAAGCAGCTTGATCGGACAAAACTGCAACGAGTGGGTTTCAGACTTCACAAAGCCAAGCAAAGTCAGCTACTTTAATTCTGCTTAAAGAAGGAGTGAGACCAGTCACACTGATTTATAGTCTGACCTTGTGAGAAAAATTTCAAGTCATTTGGACTTGCAATTTGAGCATTTGCAGCAGAATAATAATAATAAATATAGCCTCAAGCGGCAATTCCAGATTTCAAGCCTACACAGACAGTAAGAAGTTTAAAGCTTTTGATCTGGACCTGGTCAAATGTGGTCTAGACGTGAAAAAAAGCAGTTAATTCTCTCTTCTTTTTTTTTTAGCATTTTCACAAACAGAATGAAGAAAACAAACAATTTCTGATTCATAGTCTGATTCGTGTTATACCACGCACAATTTTTGCATTTGTAGTGCCCCCTAGCGGACGATTTGAAGGGACCTTCCAAGGTACGTTTCAGGTACTTAAGTGGACATATCCTGGAAGTTTTGATATGACTGGACAAATACTTTCTGATTCATAGTCTGATTAGTGTTATGCCACGCACATTTTTTTGCATTTGTAGTGCCCCCTATTGGTCGATTTGAAAGAAAATCTCCTGGTAGTTTTGTGATGACTGACCCAATGGTTGTTGACTTTGGTCTATTTATGTGCTGGGCCACGCCCCTTTGAAGTTCACTAGTCAATATCTTCAAAACTAAATAATACATCAACAAGCCTTATGCACATTTTGATAAGATGATAATGATGATTCATTGAAAATTTGGTAGCAATCGGACCTATGCTTTAGGATGAGATGTCAAAAATGTGTTTTACAAAAAATGTAAAATGCCGGAAAATCTTGTTAGGCGGACTTTAGTGGTCCAAGAGGCTTTTTTGTAGAACACATTGAGCTAGACGAGGTGAGAAATTTCAAGTCATTCAGACGTACGGTGTGAGGGGTATGGCCTGTGCAAAGTTGCATTGTTTGGGCCTTAATTACAGCGCCACCATGAGGCTGATTGAGCTTTTATTTCTGTGGAAGTAATTTCCAGTTATTGGGCCAAGTTACGTGTTTCTAGCTCATTCCAGTGCACGGTAATTTGAGCATTTGAGGAAGAAAACAAATAATAATATAATAATAACTAGACCTACTTGCAGGTATTAACAGGGTCCAAGCCCCCAGACCAAGTCGCACCCAGCGGACCTCGGAGGCAGTGTAAGTCGGACCTTTCATCCCACGAGCGCGATGCAAGTCGCAGGTGGAGATTAGCACAGCAATTGGAAAACATTTAGTTCAAAGACAGTAGTGTGGAAAAATTATTTTAGCATATTTTTTGATTTTGCAACAAAAACGGCACCTAGTGGCCAATTGGCACCACATTTTGCACAGGGCCTCAGTGTGGCAAGGGACACTAGAGGCTCAAGTTTCATATTATTTGGACAGTCTTATGTGGAGCTATGATATCACTTCCTTTTTTACTGCAAGGAAGTTAGGAAGTTGTTCCTTTTTAAGTTGCACATTTTTTGAGTATCAAAATTCTTTTAACAACTTTTGTAGATAGTCCATATATTCTAAGTGCACAGTTGTGCAGATCGGACTCACAGTTCTAAAAAGTAAGTTCACATATTTCATGATTTTGCAATAGAAGCACCACCTAGTGGTTGATTGCAGCTTTATTTTGTACAGAGCCTCGGTAAGGCATAAGGAACTACTGAGCCAAGTTTCATGTTAATCGGACAGACCTATGTGGAGATATAGATGTTAATTGATTTTTTCATATTTTGAAAAATATAGAGTGACGGACTTCTGAATTGACCATAGGTTGCAGTGAGGCAAACTTTTGTCACACATCAGTGGATGCGCTGAAAAAAATTCAGCTCTGTGGGGCATAGTTATTTTTTGTGATTTTTATTTTTAAGCATGGAATGTGAAACATGTAGAACTTTGTATTTGTTGTAATAAGCCACGCCCACTTTTATCAATCATTACCAAATTTTATGCATCAACTGAGTCATGACTCTACATTATGCATACCGAATTTTGAAGGAATCCATGCAGCCAATGCATTACAATCGTGGTTCCCAGCCCACTCAGGCTTGGACCCCTAACTAGACCTGCAAGCAGGTATTCAAGGGGTCCAAGCCTCCGGCACAAGTCGCAACATGCGGCCCATGAGCGTGACGCAAGTCGCAGGTGGAGATCAGCACAGAAATGGGAAAACATGGGCAGCTCTTTGTCCTGAAGCAGAATAAGAGAAATTAGAATGTTTAGAAGAAATTAGTATTAACAGGGATTTGTGTCCTAGTGAAAAAAACAAAATTCCAGATTTACAGCCACTAGAAAGCAGTGTCAGTTGAATTTCAAATGCAGAAAATTAAATCGATCAGAAGCATTATCTATTAAACACATAAAACATAAACAGTGCGTAGGATCCATGCTAAAAGTGTATGTGCGCACAAAAGCTGAAAATGGCATGCAGCAAAAAAAAAAATTATGATTTATAAAACGCTGTGTACGCACACCTGTGGGCAACTTTCCCTTGATAAATCACAGTCCCCCTGGAAATGTGCGCACGTGGATCAGCCTGTCAATTTCCCCTGTCTCCAAAATGTGTGTACGTGTGGGTGAGAGTTTATTTACAGGTGCGCACATTCTCCCGTTTTTTTAAAACCTCATGCTTCATGCATAGATCACCCTCACCTACCATCCACCCCTCTCTAAACCTCTTCAGCTTCACTCCCTTCACCTTCCACCTTATTCTGCATTTGACACAGTGAACCACCAGCTCCTCCTCTCCACCCTTAAAGGATTGGGTGTCCTAGGCTTTGCGCTGTCTCTGTTTGCATCCTTCCTGACGGGTCACTCCTACCAGGTGACATGGAAAGGATCGTGTCTGAACCACACAGCCAAAGAACTGGAGTTTCACAAGGCTCCATCCTGTCTCTCTCCTCTTCTCCCTCTACAATGAGCTCCCCACTGAAGTCAGGACAGTCACTGCCCATCTTCTGACCAAAATGTAGGTGTACTGGTAAGTCTGTAGCCTGGTTCCAGACTTCTGAATTGCTGCCCACATGATGAGGTCTGATGTTGTGCTCACTGCAGCTGTTTCTGCTGGTTGGAGATACCGTTGTCTAATCATAGCTTTGTAGGCAGGATTAAGAATTGTGATGTGCCAGAGCAAGAATTTTTCCCAAACAAAAATGGCGACAGGTGTGGATGAGATTGACACAGGTCTACTGTTTGTTGTAAAATCGACTTACAGTATTAACAACTCTTATAGTTGAGTTGAGAAAAAACTATCTTGTCAACAGATAAAATGAGAAGATTGATCCCACTTATATGTCTGGCTGCCTAATATTAAGGTACCGTCGGCAGCCAGTTAGTTTAGATTAGCACAAAGACTGGAAAAAGTGTGAAACAGCTAGTCTGGCTCTGCTTTATTTAGATTAATATATTTCTTCGATTAAAAAGACAAATGTTAACTACTCCTTTGAACCCAGTTTCTGTGTCTAGTGAAAATGTTGCTGACGGGGACAAATATGTCACTCATTTCTGATTGGTTAGGGCAAAATTCCAAACAGCTAACATTAACATGATGTCAGACTGAAGTAGTTATATTTCGATTAACATTTGTCATGTTGGTTGGAATGGCAATTTAGTCTGATTATTGGTCTAGAAAGTCTGGACCCAAGACTTGGTTCAGGTCAGGACAGGTCGTCCATTTTATTCGCCAGCGATCTCACGTTTCCCATGACGAGAGAAGGCAGACACGGCTTAAATCTCTTGTTCTTAATTCTCTTTTGTCTGCACCCCACTCTCTCTTCCCTCGCCGCTTCGTTCCACCTCTGCATCCTCGGTGTGTCCTCCTCCAGATCTCAGTGGGGACATCGGTTGTCCTGGGCGCCATGCCCCTCGCCTTCAGCGCGATCTGCAGGGGTGCCCTGACCGAGTAGCAGGAGAAGAAGTTCCACAACTACGGCAACAGGCAGCATGCAGGCTGGCGCATGCCTACACAATCAGAAATAAAGTATTTCTGATTCTGATTCTTTGGATTGCAGAGGTTTCACGTTTGTCTGAAGAACTCTGTGATGTCTATGTAAGGCATAGAACAGGAGGGATGTCACATATGCAAGCATATAATCCAATTTATTTAGGCTTCCCTAACATAATGCATATAATGTGTACATTGTATTGTATTCCAATTTCTAATTTTGTGTGTTTGTGTTTGTATGTGTTTGTGTCTAACATGTCTGTAAGAGCAAGAGGGCAAACAAGCCATGATGTCTGGGATAAGCATGCATTTTATTTCATGTTACTGTTGATACTAGGCCACAGGAAAATCCACTTTTGACCTATGAGAATCACAGAAAACAGGAAAAAAGCCAAGAAAATAGACTGACAGCCAAACATAGAAAGCTGGAGAAAGAGGAAAGTGGGTGATTTACTGTGATGAGACAGGGATAGAGGGAGAGGCAGAAAGAGAAGAAAAAGAGGGAGAGGGAGGGAGGAGAGACAGAAGGAATGGTAAAAGACTAAAGGCATGTTATCCCAGTGTAAGGAACAGCTTGAAAACAAAGAAAGATGAGAAGAAAACTGGAGGTGTCTTTTAAAAACTGCTGCCCACTGGGAGTGTACAGTACATCCACAGTCCTGTACTGCAGGCCACACAGTCAAAGTGGAGACCAAACAAAAGCAATGCAGGGGAGCTCGGCCACATTTAGACCTTCATGCAGCGTTGTGTTTTTCTCACTGTGATTTTAATGCCTGTGTGAGAACACTACAACCTTGGGGATGAATTATGGTGGTTGCAATCTGACTAAAATGTTAATGGAATAAACAACAGGAGGAACACTTGAGAAAAGCAATCATTTTAATTGATGCTGTAGTGAGGCTGTGGGGTTAGATGGGGTTAAATGCAACAACATATACCGTACTTTACCTTCCTCTTGGCCTCAGCATCCTGAATTTAGACCAAAGCTTTTGTCGCTTGTGTGAAATTTATACGTTTAAGTGGCTGCTGTTTTTAACTGGATACCAAGAAAGGTATTACACTGAATTAGTTTAACAATTTGATGAATAAGGGGGAGGAGGTGGAGGCACACATCATACAGTTGTCTCTCATTTCCTTTTGCAACTCTACCCCAGAAACAGTAACACCCAGAAGTTGTTGTGTGATCCAGCAACCACCAGGTGGGATCTGTGAGCGAGGTGGAGCCCATGAAAATGTCTCTGGGATCCCCAGATACTGTGCAAGGACGAGTAGCAGGAGGAAGGGGGTGACCGGCTTGATCTTGGAGACATGGAAGATGGGGTGGACCCGAAGAGAACAGGGAAGTTGCAGATGGGCCGCAGAAGGATTGATGATCTTGATGATCTTGAATGGGCCCACAAATTTGGGAGCCAATTTGCAGGACTCAACTCTAAGAGGAAGTCCCTTAGACGACAGCCACACTCTCTGTTTGACCTGGGAGCGGGGTGTTGGTGTTGCTGGTCTACCTGGAGCTTCCACCTGGAGAATGTGGAAGCAGGTTGGAACATGCTCGTGTCCAGGTTCGGCAACAGCGGTTAATGAAGAATAGTGGTGTTACCATTGGATGGGGGCAGGACAGTCATAAAGTCCACTGAGATATGAGACCAAGGGCAACGTGGGACAGGGAGAGGCCAAAGGAGGCCAGATGGATTCTGTCTGGATTTCTTATTCTGTGCACAGGTGGGGCAGGCGGGAAAGAACCCCTGTCCCTGTCCACGGTATTTGGAGTTTCCGGTCTGTAGGAGAGCACTGGGACAGGACTGCTCCCACACCAACCTGGGTCTGAAGTGAATAATCGAATCGAATAAAGCAATAAAATTTGGCGAAGCACATGTGCCCAATACAGTGAAACCCAGGAAGGAAATGGTGGAGACTTGGAACACACTCAGCCTTTTACATACAGTTTATTCTCCCATATTCTGGCTAACTGGTATCTGAATGTTGCAGTAGAAATCGAGTCTCTTCTTTTGTCCAATTTTGGTGAGCCTGTGCCTATTGTAGCCTCAGTTTCCTGTTCTTAGCTGACTGGAGTGGCACCTGGTGTGGTCTTCTGGTATTGTAGCCCATCCACTTCAAAGATGCTCTACTGCATACCTCAGTTGTAATGAATGAGTTACTGTTGCCTTTCTATCAGCTCGAACCAGTCTGGGCGAAAATGCCTTGTTGATGGCAGAGGTCAGAGGAGAATGGCCAGAGAACTGCTGCTCACTGGATATTTTCTCTTTTTCAGACCATTCTCTGTAAACCCGTAGAGATGGGTGTGCGTGAAAATCCCAGTAGATCAGCAGTTTCTGAAATACTCAAACCAGCCCGTCTGGCACCAACAACCATACCATGTTCAAAGACACTTAAATCACCTGTCTTCACCATTCTGATTCTTGGTTTGAACCTCAGCAGATCAGCTCGACCATGTCTACATGCCTAAATGCATTGAGCTGTTGCCAAGTGATTGGCTGATTAGATATTTGCGTTTACGAGCAGTTGAACAGGTGTACCTAATAAAGTGACCAGAGAGTGTATACTGTCTGTTAACCCTAGCCATATATATATGGTTAACCCATAACCCTATAATTCACATATATACAGTATAAATACACTGTATATTGCCATAGGTGGAAAAATTGATTAATTTACTAATGACTCAGTGATGGGGCCTTTTGTGTAAATATATATCAAAATGACCAATCAGGATACAGTACACAAAATCATTACCAATCTATCTAATTTGTATGCTAAAGATGTCTTTAATCGAGACAGAGAATTCTTGAGAACTTCCCTACTTGCAGAACCGTTAAACAAACACATAAACTTGTCTATAGCAATGTAAACATTCCCTGATCAATAGAAAACAGCTCTGATCACCCCCATTTTCAAGTCTGGCCTGTAATTTGTAGGCAGGTTATCTACACCTATTTCCATACTTCCAATTTTCTCCAAGGTCTTGGAAAAGGTTGTAGCTCAACAATTAATAACATACTTAATAACCGCTTGCACCCAAATCAATTTAGTTTCAGACGCAAGCATTCAACAGAACTAGCTAACTGCTATCTGCTTGAAAATATCAAGAGCTTTTTGGAAAGAGGGAGTGTAGTTGGTACAGTCATCCTAGACCTCAAAATGACATTTGATACTGTCAATCATGACATCCTGTTATCCAAATTGACAAAATTTAATTTCTCTTCTTAAGCAAAACATGGTTCAATTCTCAATTACAAAAAAGGAGTCAACAGGTCACCATTGGTCATTTTAAACCCAACTGCCATGAAAATATAATGGGCATACAACAAGAATCCGTTCTGGACATTTTTTGTTTAGCTTATATATCAATGACATCTCTGAGTGTTGCACAGGAGCTGGGCTACAAATGTATGCTGATGATACTGTTATTTTTGTGGCGGCAAAAACACCTACTATTACTGCAGCCAAACTAACAGACTGCTTGGGTTGGCATGATACATCCTGCCTAACTCTGAATGTTATAAAAACTGTCTCTATGTGTTTTGCAATAAGAAAGTTCCCAATCACAGATATTTTCTAAGTGAGGATAAAAGACAATGAACCAGAGACAGTACAGGATTTAAAGATTTGACTAACATAAAAAACATAGGCAGAACTGTTAGGGTCAATCTTCAAACCTTTAGAAAAATCAGACACTGCTTACCATTTAATACAGCTCAAACATTTATGCACGCATTGATTTTTTCTCATCTCTCATACTGCATAACCTCTTGGTCTTAGGCATCAGCCACCGCCATTAAACCACTAACATCCCTTTACAACCAAGCTATCAAAGTTCTGGACAAGAAACCACTGAGATTCCATCATTGCAATACTCTAAAGAAATATAATCTTCTTACTTTTGACAACCTCACACTTACATTTAAATGTCTTCACCCATTTTCAACACTTTCATAACTAGACTTCACTATACCGCCACTAACACCCGAAGCACATCAGATGGTAATTGTAGAATGAAACACTGTAAGAATTCCTTTGCACAAACTGCATTCTCATTTAAAGGCACAAACCTTTGGAATTCCCTACCTGTCATTTTAAAGCAGATTCAGAATTTTAAAATGTTCTCTACAACAGTCAAGTCCTGGTTAAAATCTGGCCAGAACTATTATCGTGACACCAAATAATCATTATTTCTGTACACACGTGTGCTCATGCTGTTAATGTTTTGCATTTTGTTTTGTTTGTTCTATCTGTCTGTATGTCTGTTGTTGTGTTCTCATGGATGGTTATTGTTCTTGTTTTAATTATTATATGCACTGATTTCAAGATTTTAAGTTGCAACATGTAATTTTAAGGATTGCTTGAAATGCCCATTAAGGGACTGGTGTTGCAAAAATTTGCTTTAGCTATATACAGTACATCGGACACTGCTTCTGCAACTGTCAGTGTCTCACTGTACTTGTCCTTCACAAATAAACTACTAAACTAAAAACTAAAAACTACAGCCATCAAAAAATGTATTGAAGTAAAAAGGAAAGTATTTCCCTCTGAAATGTGTTTAATGAAATACAGTATAAAATGGTATTAAATTTAAATTTTCAACTTAGGTACAATACTTAGTTACTTTCCACCACTGTTGCTAAGCCATGGAGTGCATAAGTCCTAAGTGCATGGAAATGCACTGGCAGCATAACAATTTAATCAGAATGTGTCAATTCAGGTAAAATCAAAACTAAAAAGTTCCTAGACCTAGAAGAAACAGGAGACCAACTGTATTTCTAGAACCACATAGGACCTGTTACACAACCTCCATAAGGGTTTCACAGTTGCTGGTCAACATTATTGTTTGGGGTCCCTTACATAGGCACCATCTGTACTTTCTAGAAGGGGCCAAAATAAAAGGAAAAAAATGTATTTCATAAAAAAACTTAATCATGTGAAAATATAATTGTTAAAGTCAATAATAAAGTTTTTTAAGCTTGCAGTTATAAATGTTGATAAATTGTTAATAAAAAAAAGATTTTGGTCCTTTTTTTTAAGGTAGGTGGTAAAACAGTCCATTGGAGGGATCTTCTTGATGAACTAAAGAGCTGCGTAAAAAGACAATGCAAGTGTGCTGTTGGAGGAGAATGAACACAGGCCAGAGAGATTCTTCACAATCTCACACCCTATAAATTGTTATAACTGGCATTTAACTGAAGCGGTAGTAAATAATGTATTAACCATTAATAAAGCCATTTCTTATAACTTATGAACCTTGAACTAAAGAGCTAGCATGCTGGCAGAGGATAAACACCAGCCCAGGAATTATACCAGCAAGAAAGCCATTAATTATAATTTTTAAACCCTTACAAATTCTGTTTCATCCCTTAGTAATATTACTATATTGTAATATATTGTATGGATTTGACACAGTTCTCACTCCTAACAAACCTGTCTCTTCAGGTGTGATCTGGATCAGTTAGCATCAGTCTCACCTGGCTGAATGAACTGATCTAAAGGAGCAAACAGAGTCTGATCTCTAGCAAACATAATTGGTTTGAGTGCACCTTGAGATAGAAAGTGCAGTTGTGCTTGAAAAGACTGCTGTAAACCAACTGTGAAAACACTCTAAAAGAGGCTCCCTGAGATCTCAATACAGTATTCAGTGGTAGCAGAAATGCTGGTGCAGCTAATAGCCATGGAGCCCTCGCTTCTCTTCTGGAGTCTCTGTAGTTGAATGTGAGTGTCTAAAAAGATGACCTACTAATGTTGCTGCCCAGTTCACATTTTGCGTTGACCTTTTGTAATGACCTCACATCATAAGAGGGCCTTTGGGTGGCTGACAGTTTTTTTTTATTTCTTTTATGGGTTTTTTTTTGCTACTCTCCAATGTCCATCCTCATGTTTTGGTCTTTTCCCAGCCCGTTAGGAGCAAGAAATAAAAAAGGGAGGGGAAGAAAGGATGAAGGAAAGTGAAAGGAAGTTGGGCTGCTGACTGTGCAGATTCTGCCTCAGTGACACCCCAGCCAGCAGCATCCATCACACCCTGATGCTAATGGCTGTTACAGACCTGCACCCTCCCCACCAAGCCCAAATCATCCCCAAACCCCCGCACCCTACCCCCACCCCCTTTTAGCCAGCATGGCAAAGGAGACTTGACACAGAAATTAGGTGAAACTAATGACTCTAATGAGTCTCACTGCCCCCCTGCCAGTGTCTGCCGTCATTACCGCTGCCCCTGCAAGTGGGTCCAAATGGCTCTGTTTTTAGCTTGGCAAACTGCTGCTCCCCTTCATTGAAAAAGTACCAGGAGGGGGAAGTTTCTGCCAGAGTCATCCTGTGAACTCTGTGTCCTCAAAACCAGTGAGACTTTTTTCTCATTGATGAACAGGTTTGTTTCCTCTGTTGTCCATGAATTTGATGCAACACTTTACCTACATTGATTCCATGTAGATGGAACAACTCCTACATAAAGATAATGCCTCCAGTTAAAGATTTCCTGTCTGACACAGGACACTGCAGTGCATGCCCTGTCTAATACCCTAACCCTAACACTCAAAATAGGATTATTTTAACCATGAAGGCGATCTTTAGCTAACCTTAACCATACTCATGATTTTCCCTAATCTTAACCCAGTTTTAACCCATTTTTTGTCGCCTAAACATAACCAGACCCTGATCATAGTTCAGTCAGCTAACTCATGGGGAATTAAGTATTATTTGCATTTACAATATGTAACATGTTGATATTTGGTGTCTGACCTTGTCACTCCCCACAAGGAAACACCAAGTTAAGCACAGCAGGGAATGGGAAGTGACGATGATAACTTTTTCCCCAAGGGGAACGTAGACTCATCACATGAATGTCACTTGGCTACTACCAGGATCTGTGACAACTTATGATTGGTTATTGCACGAGTCTAAATGCAGAAAGCTCAAACAGCTTCATCTGTGATACAGTATACTTGTTTTTACCAATGTGTATGTAAGCTTAAAGCATTGTTCGTGTACTTGCCTGTCCATTTTGTGTGTACTTGGCAGATTAAAAAGTGTCTCCTTCAGAGGTAGATACGTAGACAACACATGAATATATTCCTCGAGAATGTCAGATTTTGCATAAACATAAACATAATAAAACATAACTAAAGTAAAGTCTGTAGGAAATCTACGTGTTTCTGCTTGCATTCTCCACCAATATGTTGTGAATACGAAGCAGCAGCAAATTAATTTACATTTTATGTCCTGTCTTACACTGCGCATGCATCTGCGTTTTGTGTGCCCACCAGAGGCTTTGTGTTAAACCATCATAAATTGACATTTTATCGAGTTTTTAAGCCAAGTTTCTATGCTACACTGTTTTCCTGGTTATTGTTTTATCTATACAGTGGGGTGAAAAAGTGTTTGCCCCCTTCCTGATTTCTTTTTTTTTTGCATGTTTGTCACACTTAAATGTTTCAGATCATCAAACAAATTTAAAAATGTGTCAAAGATAGCACAAGTAAACACAAAATGCAGTTTTTAAATGAAGGTTGTTATTATTAAGGGAAAACAAAATCCAAACCTACATGGCCCTGTGTGAAAAAGTGATTGCCCCTCCTATTAAAACATAACTTAACTGTGGTTTATCACACCTGAGTTAAATTTCTCTAGCCACACCCAGGCTGATTACTGCCACACCTGTTCTCAATCAAGAAATCACTTAAATAGGACCTGCCTGAGAAAGTGAAGTAGACCAAAAGATCTTCAAAAGCTAGACATCATGCCGAGATCCAAAGAAATTCAAGAACAAATGAGAAAGAAAGATCTATCAGACTGGAAAAGGTTATAAAGCCATTTCTAAAGCTTTGGGACTCCAGCGAACCACAGTGAGAGCCATTATCCACAAATGGCGAAAACATGGAACAGTGGTGAACTTTCCCAGGACTGGCCGGCCGACCAAAATTACCCCAAAAGCGCAGCGATGACTCATCCAAGAGGTCACAAAAGACCCCACAACAACATCCAAAGAACTGCAGGCCTCACTTGCCTCAGTTAAGGTCAGTGTTCATGACTCCACCATAAGAAAGAGACTGGGCAAAAATGGCCTTCATGGCAGAGTTCCAAGATAAAAAACACTGCTGAGGAAAAAGAACATTAAGGCTCGTCTCATTTTGCTGTGGCATGACATTAAAAAGGCAGTTCATGCTCGAAAACCCTCCAATGTGGCTGAATTACAACAACTCTGCAAAGATGAGTGGGCCAAAATTCCTCCACAGCGCTGTAAAAGACTCATTGCAAGTTATCGCAAGTGCTTGATTGCAGTCGTTGCTGCTCAGGGTGGCCCAACCAGTTATTAAGGTTTAGGGGGCAATCACTATTTCACACACGGCCATGTAGGTTGGGATTTTGTTTTCCCTTAATAATGACAACCTTCATTTAAAAACTGCATTTTGTGTTTACTTGTGTTATCTTTGACTAATATTTAAATTAGTTTGATGATCTGAAACATTTAAGTGTGACAAACAAGCAAAAAAATAAGAAATCAGAAAGGGGGCAAACACTTTTTCACACCACTGTATGTTTTAACATGGTAAAAGTTTTTAGTCATCGGACGTATGGATCTTAAGTGATTTTAAGCTGGCTGTCAACTCGACATGGTTTACCGGAGTGCCTCCACTGCTGCTAGCTCAGCTAGGTTTGTTTTTACCCCAGAGACTAGGCTAGCCGGTTGCTTTTATTAAGGATTTGAAGCTTTTATGGACTTTATTGTGGATTTTAAGCCTTGAGCACTTTTACGGACTAACTGCAAGCCTGATGGCTGAGTGTGGATCTTGTCACCTTACCATCTCAAAGCTAAAGAAAAGTATTGATTGTCTGGAAGCCGAGCTCATAGAAAAAGACAAGCTCATCCTGGAGTTCTCCACTGTCGCCTCGGCTCAGGCAAAACACCTTGCAGTCCTCAGCTCCTCTGGCTGCGGCAACTGGAATGCGAGCATCCCATCTCAATCCCCTGACTGCTCCACTCCAGTACTGGACAATGATCCCCCTCTTCCGTGGCTCGGCTCCATCATCAATGGCGCCCCAGAGCATGAACCCGTTTCAGCTAAGCCTGAAGATCTGTGGCTCCTCATGGGTGCAAAGCCCAAGGCAATGGCCATTTCTAGTCCTTGCCCAGCCCCAGTGGACACACAGTCACTCATCGGCGGCGGTGGTGAGAAGGCTCCGGTGAGTTTGACTCCACGTAAACCAGAGCACTAGACTGTAGCCTGCAAGGACAGACCGCCTCGCCCTCCTTCACATCGGGGCCTCCCACTGGTCAACAGGTTTGACATCCTGGATACGCAGGACTTTCCTCCACTGGAGGGACGCTCCCACTTTCCAGTAGTCAAGTCTTCCTCCTCCTCTCGCCCCAAGTTCCTGAAAGAGGCAGTGATTAGGAGAAGCTCTGGAGGTCTCACTCGTCCACAGACAGCAGAGAACCCCTCTGCTAAGAAAGACGCCACCCCCTCGTCGCAGCAGTCCCTGGCCACAATTATCTCAGGGACAGCTGATGGAACTCGGTGGTCTCCATGATCATCCACTCTGCCTCCTCTCATCCCCCCAACTACGCTGATAGTTGGAGATTCCATAGTAAGGAATATCTGCTTCGTTAATGCGGTCACACACTGCTTTCCTGGAGCTATGATACCAGACATCCTCGAAAAGCTCCCTGGACTTCTGGCTACACTCCCGATGACTATCACGAAAATCATAGTCCATGTCGGCACCAATGACACCGCCCGTCAGCAATCTGAGCTGACAAAGCAGACTTCATCCGCCTCTTTGACCTGCTCAACAGCAGTGGAAAGCATGCTTTTATTTCAGATCCAATTCCTACACTGGGTCGTGGAATTTGACATTTTAGCAGGATCCTCAGCCTTCATACTTGGCTCCAGTCTGTCTGCAGTACCCAAGACATTGGTTTTATTCACAATTTTAACTTATTCTGGGATCATGCTTCCTTGTTTGTACAAAATGGTCTTCATCCAAGCAAGTCAGGTAGTCTCATGTGGGCGGCTAACCTGCAGCATGCTGTACTGTCCTCCTCACGTAATTGACTATTTACATCACCTGTTTCCCCTCGCTCTTCTTCTTTCTCTTCTCTGCCCACCATAAACAGCCACACACTCTGCTGTCACTAACTCCCCCTTGTGGACTGAACATAGTGCTGCTATTTGGAGCCCGGATCCCTCTAGTGCTACTTTTAAAATTCCTGTGGTAATATTGCATAGGTCTTTAATATGAAACAGACACAGCCAACACAGCAATATTAATAATTTAATAAAGATCCAGGCCAGAACCCTACCACCAGTCTCATCTTCAACTCTAACCCAGCACAGACTTTTTAAGATGGCTCTTCTCAATGTAAGATCCCTCTCTAACAAAACATTTATTTAAAATAATTTAATCTCTTCTACTGATTTAGATTTGATGTTTTTCACAGAATTCTGGTTACGTCTTTGTGGTGATTTTAATGTTCATGTTGATGAGTCTTCTAATGCCCTTGCTGTTGATTTTTTTTCTTTCAACAACATGTGTCTGGCCAAACTCATTCCTGTGGCCACACTTTAGACCTAGTCTTTAGTCTTGGTCTGAGAATACCATCTGTGGAAATCAGGGACATGTTTGTATCTGATCACCAGCCACTCCTTGTGCCTCTGCTCATCGTGATGCTGATTGTGAAAAGTTTCTTTTGCACTTTGCTGGAAAGGTGGAGTTAATAAGATCTGGTATTACCCCCAACCCTGCCTTTTTAGATGTGGATCACCTGCTCAGGGATTCTTTGAGCAATTTTTCTGCTGTTACTCTGCCTGAACTAACAGACATCATCTCTTATGAGAGTATCCTCCAGCCCTCTGGACAAAATCCCAAGTAGGTTTTTATTGGAAGTTATGGACTGTATTGCACCCCATTTGCTAATTATCTTTAACAGCTCGCTGTCTACTGGCTGCATCCCAGATTACTTTAAAACTGCTTGTGTCTATCCAGTCCTAAAAAACCTGGGCTTGATCCCACACTCCTGGATAACTATCATCCAATCTCCAAACTGCCTTTTATTTCTAAGGTTCTCGAAAAAGTATCTAAGCAACTTCTTGCTGCTGTGGAAAACAATAATACCTTTGAAAAGTTCCAGTCTGGCTTTGACACAATTGATCATGGCATTCTTTTAGATAGACTGAGGCACTGGTTGGGCACATCTGGCACTGCACTAAACTGGTTATCATCACATCTGTCCAATAGGAAATTCTGTGTCAGCATTAATAACTTCATGTCACCCTTTTCCTATATCAGCTATGGTGTGCCTCAAGGTTCAGTTCTGGGACCAGTACTGTTCTCCTTATATATGCTCCACTTGGGTGATGTCATCTGCAGACATGGTATTTCATTTCATTGTTATGCGGATGACACACAGTTGTACCTCCCTCTCAAGCCCACTGATCTTAGTACGCTGAGTTCTCTCTGAGTGCTTGTCTGACATAAAAAATTGGATGTTGATACATTTTCTTCAGCTCAACTCAAATAAAACTGAAATCCTTGTTATTGGGCCCCAACATATCACAAAACAAATACTGCCATCTACTGGCTACCTGTCACAACAAATCAAGCCTGTTGCAAGAAATCTTGGTGTCCTGTTTGATAGAAATGTATGTTTTGAGCAACAAAGCTTGTCCAAACCTCACCTCAGAAATATTGCAAAAATCCGATCTATTTTAAATTTTAGTGATGCCGCAACTGTTGTGCATGCTTTTATCTCCTCATGCCTTAATTACTGAAATAGTCTGTTCACTTGTCTTAATCACAAAACTTTGAAATGACTGCAGACTGTACAGAATTCAACTCCCTGCCTCCCTGTTTGTTTTAGGACTAATTTTAATTATTGATTACTTTTAAGGCTCTTCATGGCCTGGCTCCAGATTATATTTTAGACCTTTTAATCCCTTATGAACCTTTACGTAGTTTGAGATCTTTGGGCAGGGGTCTTCTGTTTGTTCCTGAGTCCAGGATGAAAACTAAGGGGGGCAGAGCTTTTGCCATCAGGGGTCCAGGCTTTGGAACAACTTGCCCGAAGAAATTAGGTTGTCTGAGTCAGTGTCTTCGTTTAAATCTGAAATCAGACTCTGAGAAGTCTCTTCTCAAAACGCATTTTTTTCGGAAAGCATATCCTGAGCTTACCTGAGCTGTCTGTTTATTTTGTTTTTTTATGTATTTTATCATTCACTTTGGTATTTTATTTTCTCTCTCTGTGAAGCACTTCATCTTTGATAAGTGCTCTATAAATAAAGTATTATTATTATTATTATTATTGTTCACCATTTAACATGTAGTTAATATTCTCTGCTTTACACTAAGCCGTTTCTCTTGATCAGTCAAGAGATAATGCACAAATTAGCTTTGTGAGGGAATTAACGTGAAATGAGGTAGTTTCAGAAAACGATCTTTATATGTGATACATTTATAACCATAACTACTAACAACACACAAACAACTAGACACACAAACGAACGGATAAATGCAACCATGAGTAAAGATGAATACAGCGATGAATAATAAATAAATGAATGAATGACCAGTGTACCAGATAAAGCAGTGAATTAAATTAAGATGTCTTAATTTGTGGAAACACAGGAGACTGGATAAAACCTTAATATTGACCAGTGAAATAACTGAATGTATATTGTGGCTGAACCTGCTGCACCACACAAAAGAGGGAGAGGCCATAAAACAAAATTCAAAAAAGGCCATGTGAGACTCTCTCCAACTGACTGGAAGCAGAGATAATTTTTAGCCCATCCAGATTTTAATGCTCCATTCATCCTTGAAGTTGATGCCTCCTTTGATGGTTTAGGAGCTATGCTCTCACAGTTGCCTCCTGATGGAAACATTGCCAGACCAGTGGCATTCACCAGCAAGACACTCTCACATTCCCAGCTGAACTATCCAGCACATCAGCTGGAGTTTCTTGCTCTTAAATAGGCAGTCTGTGATAAATTTAGCCATTGGCTAAAAGGGCAATGTTTCACAGTCTGGATGGATTATAATCCGTTGACATACATCTTGACCAAGCCTAGGTTAGATGCCTGTGAACAGAGATGGGTTTCGAAACTTGCAGCATACAGTTTTGACCTGAACTATGTCCCTGGCACAAAGAGTGTGGTTGCCGATGCACTGAGTAGGGAGCCATTTGTCCAGTCATGCATAGGCCACCGTCTTGTGACTGAACCTTATGCCTTGTTACTGAACCAAGTAAGTGGAATGGTGGAAAGGACAGTACAGGATGCATTTAGATGTACTACTAACTGCCAGTTAGTTGTTGATCAGTTCAAGGAGGAAGCTGTTGTCACCCCGCCTCCTCCTCCGGGGTCCCTCTCTTCACAGGACGTCTCGGCTGTGACTCTGGAGGTGTCAGCCAAATGAGAGGCACAGGACCAGCTATTCCCCAGTTCTTCCAATGTCGACCAGACTGCCTCTCTAATTCCTCTCTAATTCTGATGATGTCACATTCTCTAGAATGTGACATCATCATATTTTCTCCTCGTAAATTTAAGAGGGACAGTTTCTGTTCTGTTTCATTCATTTTATTTACATAAATATAAACCCACTATACGATCACTGTCAATGTATTGTACAGGGCAATGCAAACAATGGGTAATCCTAAAAATCTACGGTAATCCTAAAAAGCCTCAAGAGATGGCCATTCTACACTATTGTCCTTTGTTATAAATGCAGATGCAGAAATACAGATGGGAATAAATTGCTGTTACCACAAACCTGACAACCAAATAGAGGTCACACATGTTAAAACACTCATCAGTTGCTGAAAGACACTAAACACATATTAAATGAATAACAGGATATCATCATTATGAGTAATAGACTGGTAATGTCATAAATGACAATAATGTTACATCTGTTATTATTAATACACATACATATGACCCTATATATATATGCATACATATATGCCTACCTATAACTGCAAATGAAATCAGTATCATCAATACATGTCGGTATTAGGCAAAGGAATGTCTGTCCTCCTTTTCTCCCCTCACAAAAAAAACATAAGAAAATGTACAGCTGAAATGATTAGTCGATTAATCAAATGATAGAAAATTAATTACCAGCTATTTGTGAAGAAAATGCAATGCTATGCAATTTTGTGACTGGCATTGCTCACTATTTTCTGAATTTTTACAAACCAAACAATCGATCGGTTAATTGAGAAAATAATCAGCAGATTAATCCATAATTTAAAAAAATCATCAGTTGCTTGTATATGTGTTTTTGTGTGTATGTGTTATATTCCTGTGTGTAACTGTGAGTGTGTATTTCCACATCTAGGTGTGGATGAGCCCCCGATAAACTCCCCAGGCCTCTGCTTCCTCTTGGCAGCTTCTTCTCCTATTTGAACATGCCACAGTGATCTTCACTCAAAGACCATAATCCCTGCCAAACCCTCCCAGCACCGTCAGCACTGGCACTGAGCCAGGGACCCAAGATGCCAGTGCCAGGCCCCAGCTGTGCGACCCCCACCGGTCTGCCAAGGTCAAGTGTATTTGGCTCCACTTCTCAGCTCATCGGGTGGGGTGGTGAAGGGTGGGGGTGAGGAGCGGTAGTGGTAGTAGGAGTAATGCTAGAGAACAAATTGTCTTATAATATAACAACAAAAGCTGGGGCTGTCACTTCCAGAGAAAGTTACATCACCAAGTACAGGCCAGATTGATGTGAAATTTGGTATGGATGTTCATACTGCCTGACCCTTCACCTTGCAAATGACCCTTCTCATTTAATTGAGAATATTTTGCAATTAAATTGAATTGGCAGATTGCCTTTAATTTACCGAGTATTTCTCCACAGAGGATGAAAACCATTTCTTTAGGGACCTGGCTTTGTGAACAGGGGCACTGTCAAGTTGAAACATGAAAGGGACATACAGAAATTGTTGATACAAAGTTGGAAGCACTCTAATGTCTAAAATATCTGGAGCATTAAGGCTGTAGTCAGACCGTCTTTGGCTCTGCATGAAAAAACGCAGCCCTCCCATTCATTTGAATGCATTGATTGCAATGCAGCGGGGGTGCCACTGCAGAGGGCTCCGGTGAAAAAAACGCAGGGTCGCCTGGCCAAAAAGAGTTGCATAATCCTGCCTCTGAGTCTTATAAACTGTTGTGCAGTGTCTGGGCATCTGACTGGCTTGCAAATTCATCCTCAGCCAACCTCTGCGGCGTAATGGGAGGATCTGTGGGAGCGCGAGTTATGGGCGGAACAGGATCCCAGAGCTCCACATCAGCTTTACCCACTCCCTCTGCATGTGGACAGACCCGCAAACAAACCCCTCTCTCCCAACCTCTCAACCAAGAGCTGTCTCATCTTTTTTTGTATTCAATGGGGCTTGCACATTAAACAGGTCAACAACAAATCCCACCATGAGCAAGTACTTGGCGACAGTGGCAAGAAAAAACTTCCTTTAAGAGGCAGAAACCTTGGACAGAACCGGACTCAATGGCGGGTGGCCTGACAGCAGCCACTGCCATATTAGGTTTTGAGAGAGGGGGGAAGCACAATGCAAATACCACCTACATGACATGGGATTTGAGGTGGGATCTTGTGTGTTTTCATCAATGCATTTATCAAAACGATTCTTAAGGATATAGGACAGTATATAACTAATGTCTAATAGTTTTAAGGTAAAATTTAGTTACAAAGGTTAAACAAGTGATAAACTGTTACGGACAGACAGGCAGGAGACACCTATATGGAAACAGAGGGTTCTTTATTAGGTTTTAGTAGGTAAAGACAGGTGTGCCGGTATGGAGATGGGGAACGAGTGGGTTTCAGGCTTCACAAAGGTGAGCAAAGTCACTTCAGCTACTTTAATACTGCTTAAAGGAGTGAGACCAATCACACTGATGTATAGTCTGAGTCTTTGTGTTATTCCACGCCAATTTTTGCATTTGTAGCGCCCCCTAGTGGTCAATTTAAAGGTGGAACTTTCAAGGTACGTTTAAGGTACTTATGTTGACATATCCTGTAAGTTTTGTGATGATTGGCTCAACGATTGTTGTCTTTGGTCTATTTATGTGCTGAGCCACGCCCCTTTTAAAGCTCATTGCTCAATATCTTGAAAACTAAATAAGATATCAACAAGCCTTATGCAAATTTTGATAGGCTTGGTCCAATGATGATCCACCAAAAACCTATGGTTTAGAAGATGTCAAAAATGTGTAAAAATGGCAGAAAATCTAGTTAAGCGGACTTTAGTGGTCCCAGAGGCTTTTTTGTAGAGCACATTGAGCTGGAATTGTGTGAGAAATTTTAAGATATTCGGCCTTAATTACAGCGCCACCATGTGGCCGATTGGGCTCATTTCTGTAGAAGCACATGCACATCACTTCCAGTTAGTGGGCCAAGATTCGTATTTCTAGCTCATTCCAGCTCACGGCAATTTGAGCCGCAACATAAGACAAATAATAATAAACTGACACAAACTGAGTTGGGTTCTACCACTTTGCGGATTGAACCCTAATGATGAGGTAAATTATCAGAACGTGTCCCACTTTACCAGTATTCACCCAACATTACAAGCTTCGTATAATTGCTCTTATTTGGAAAAATGTTGATGGGCCAAGAATTAGAATGTGGATTAAAGAAATGGCGTCAAACATATCAATGGAAAAACTAACATTGTTAGACGTAAAAATGTTGTTGATGACATCACATCACTGATGTGTGTTTTGGCTGCTTTGCTCCTGTCAACCTTGTTCATCTGACTTCGACGATTAATTCATCTAAGCCATCAACCTGTCTCTTAGACCCCATTCCAACTAGGCTGCTTAAAGACGTTTTACACTTCATTAGCACTTCTTTACAGGATATGTCTTTATTAACAGGCTATGTACCACAATCCATTAAAGTAGCTGTAATTAAACTGCTTCTTTAAAAGCCCGCTCTTGATCCAGGGGTTTTAGCCAACTATAGACCTATATCTAAACTTCCCTTTCTTTCTATCTAAGATCCTTGAGAAAGCAGTCGCCAATCAGTTGTGTGACTTTCTAAATAACAATAGTTTATTTGAGGATTTTCAGTCAGGGTTTAGAGTGCATCATAGCACAGAGACAGCACTGGTGAAAATTACAAATGACCTTTTAATAGCATCAGACAATGGACTTGTCCCTGTACTTGTCTTGTTAGATCTTAGTGCTGCGTTCGACACCATTGACCATCACATCCTATTACAGAGACTGGAACATGTAATTGGCATTAAAGGAGCCGCACTAAGCTGGTTTAAATCCTATCTATCAGATCAATCTCAGTTTGTACATGTTAACGGTGAGTCCTCCGTGCACGCCAAAGTTAGTCACAGAGTTCCACAAGGTTCTGTGCTTGGACCGATTCTATTCACCATATATATGCTTCCTCTAGGCAATATTATGAGGAAACTATGCAGATGATACCCAATTATATCTATCGATCAAGCCAGATGAAACTAACCAGTTAACTAAACTTCAAGCATGCCTTATGGACATAAATACCTGGATGACCTGCAACTTTCTGATGTTAAACTCTGACAAAATTGAAGTCATTGTACTTGGTCCCAAACACCCCCGAAACACATTATCTAAAGATATAGTTACTCTAGATGGCATTGCCCTGGCCTCCAGCAGCACTGTAAGGAACCTCGGAGTTATCTTTGATCAGGATTTATCCTTAAACTCCCACATGAAATAAACTTCAAGGACTGCCTTCTTTCACCTATGTAACATTGCAAAAATCAGGCACATCCTGTCTTAAAATGATGCCAAAAAACTAGTCCATGCATTTGTTACTTCTAGGTTGGACTATTGAAATTCCTTATTATCAGGCTGCCTGAATAAGTCCCTTAAGACTCTCCAGTTGATCCAGAATGCTGCGGCACATGTACTGACAAGAACTAGGAAAAAAGATCATATTTCTTCAATATTAGTTTCTCTGCACTGGCTCCTTGTAAAATCCAGAATAGAATTTAAAATCCTTCTCCTCACCTACAAAGCTCTTAATGGTCAGGCACCATCGTATCTTAAAGAGCTCATAATACCTTATTACCCGACTAGACTACTGCGCTCCCAGAATGCAGGGTTACTTGTGGTTCCTAGAGTCTCCAAAAGTAGAATGGGAGCCAGAGCCTTCAGTTATCAAGCTCATCTCCTGTGGAATCAGATCCCAGTTTGGGTTCGAAAGGCAGACACCATCTCCACATTAAAGAGTAGGCTTAATAATAATAATAATAAAACAACTTTATTTATAGAGCACTTATCAAAACAAAGTACAAAGTGCTTCACAACAAGAGAAATAAAATACCACAGTGAATGATGAAATATTAAGAAATAAAATACACAAAAGCAATGAAATAAACAGCCAGTTCAGGTAAGCTCAGGATATGATTTCCAATAAAAATGTGTTTTGAGAAGAGATTTAAACGAAGACACTGACTCAGACAACCTAATTTCTTCGGGCAAGTTGTTCCAGAGCCTCAGGGCCCCAATAGCAAAAGCTCTGTCCCCCTTAGTTTTCATCCTGGACTCAGGAACAGACGGGAGACCCTTGCCCAAAGATCTCAAGCTATGTGAGGGTACATAAGGGATTACCAGGTCTAAAATATAGTCTGGAGCCAGGCCATGAAGAGCCTTAAAAGTAATCAACAAGATCTTAAAATCAATCCTAAAACAAACAGGGAGCCAATGTAAAGAGGCTAAAACAGGTGTGATGTGGTCGTACTTCTTGGTCCTGGTTAATAGCCTAGCAGCTGAGTTTTGTACAGTCTGCAGTCATGTCAAAGTTTTTTGATTAAGACAAGTGAACAGGCTGTTACAATAATTGAGGCATGAGGAGATAAAAGCATGTACAACAGTTTCTGCATCACTAAGATTTAAAATAGATCGGATTTTTGCAATGTTTCTGAGGTGATAAAAACGTGATTGGACAAGCTTAGTGATATGTTGCTCAAAACATTAATTGCTATCAAACAGGACACCAAGATTTCTTGCAAAAGGCTTGATATGTTGTGACAGGTTACCAGTAGATGGCAGTATTTGTTTAGTGATGTGTTGGGGCCCAATAACAAGGATTTCAGTTGAGCTATAGAAAATTTATCGACATCCAATTTTTTTTGTCAGACAGGCAGTCCTGCAGACAACTCAGCATACTATGGTCAGGCTTGACAGGGAGGTACAACTGAGTGTCATCCGCATAACAGTGAAAAGAAATACCATGTCTGAGGATGACATCACCCAAAGGAAGCATGTTTAAGGAGAACAGTATTGGTCCCAGAATTTAACCTTGAGGCACACTGTACTTGATATGGGAAAAGGATGACATGAAGTTATTAATGCTGACACAGAATTTCCTATTGGACAGATAAGATGAAAACCAGTCTAGTGCAGTGCTAGATATGCCCACCCAGTGCCTCAGTCTATCTAAAAGAATGCCATGATCAGTTGTGTCAAAGGTAGCACTTAAGTCCAGCAGCACAAGAATTGAACACATGCCTGCATCTGCATTGATTAAAAGGTCATTAGTGACTTTGGAGAAGGTATTATTGTTTTCCACAGCAGCAAGAAGCTGCTCAGATACAAGTTTTTCGAGAATCTTCGAAATAAAAGGCAATTTGGAGAATGGGAGATAGTTATCCAGGAGGGTGGGACCAAGCCCAGGTTTTTTTAGGACTGGCTGGACACAAGCAGTTTTAAAGTGGTCTGAGACTCAGCCAGTAGACAGCGAGCTGTTGAAAATAATTCGGAAATGGGGCGCAATACAATCCATAACTTCCAATAAAAACCTACTTGGGATTTTGTCCAGAGGGCTGGAGGATACTCTCATAAGATATGATTTCTGCAAGTTCAGGCACAGTAATAGCAGAAAAATTGCTCAAAGAATCCCTGAGCGGGTGATCCACATCTAAAAGGGCAGGATTAGGGGTGATATCAGATCTTATCAACTCCACCTTACCAAGGTGCAAAAGAAACTTTTCACAATCAGCATCATAATCAGCAGAGGCACAAGGAGAGGCTGGGTTAACTAACTGATCCACAGTCTTAAATTGGAATCTGGGGTTGTGCTGATGGGCAGAAATAAGTGCAGAAAAATTACATGTTCTTGTATTCTTCACCATCCTATTATAAAGGAGTAATAACTCTTTCATGGCCACAAAGTGGACCTGGAGACCTGATTTCTTCCATCTGCGTTCTGCTCTTCTGCATTTCTTTTTACAGCTTCGAATACTGTTATTTAACCATGGCCGTTTTCTAGTCTTTGGGTTTGGTCTGTTTTTCAGAGGAGCTATGAGATTTAAGGTTGAAGAACACAGGTAGTTAAAATAATCAACCAAATCGTTGGTGTTGGAAGAATCAGGAAACACGTTGCCAGGAGAATTTAACAGTGTACAGAATTTTGAGGCACTATGCTCATTAACACTAGAATGGCCATGACGGTCATTCTGACCGTTTTGAAATTTATATGTGCAATAACTTAAAAACCTAAAAAAATACAATCTTGCTGGTACCTGAAGTGTTTGTATTTTTATTTACAATAGGTATTATATAAATTACACAAAAGGCAAGGAAAATATGATCATTTTTACCTCTTTCGGCCATACACGGTCATATTGACCGCAGTGAATTTCACGCTATTCTATTGTTCTATTGTGCTGGCCACACAGCACACACGAAGCACAACATCGGAGATGCACTCACAGCCTTCTTGTGTGTGTTTAACTATGGCATGCTGAAACACATCAGGGACTGCACTGTGGCTGAGGAACATCAGCACCGTGGTGACAGCTCATGACCTGACAATTTTGGCTGGCTGCGGATGTCAATTCAAAATACATGCTGAACATTTCTGGGAAAAGAGGAGATGCGGAGCAGAGGTCAGCTAGTGGGAGAGAGTGTGGTGCTGAAACTGGGGGAGCCATTCCTGGGGAAGGGAAGAAATATTACCAGATAATTTCTTCACTTCTCTGAAACTGGCCACCGCCTTACAGGCCAAGAAGACCAACCTGGTTGGCACCCTGGGGAAAACTAAGCATGAATCACCCCCCTCCGCAAAAGAGCAAGCGGAGCTGTTCATCACAAAAAGTGTTAAATGTGTAGATGCGACGCTCACCATCTACCAGGGAAAGCCGAGGAAGAATGTATATATTCTGATCTCCGTGCACACAAGCGTAGCCATCACCGATGGGCTGAAGGTAAAGAGGGAGTGGGTGACACTGGTGTGAATATAGCTTATGCAATAATTATGGTTTACTATATGCGATGATATGAATATTGATAAATGTATAATTAAACTTTTTTAAATGTATACTTTGGTGTTATTTGTTTTTTTAAAAGATATCCTAACACAATAAATGCATTAATCTCCCATTTGAGTGATTTATCATTATAGAGTTTGGAATCTAGCGGTCAAAATGACCGCGTACGGCAATTCTAGTAAGTTTGGAATTCTGGCACTTCTAGTGTTAAGGACGCGTCTGTACTTAGAGCGGGATAAGACAGTACTAGCAGTCTGTAATTCACAGTTAAAAACAATGCATAGGTGATCGGATACAAACATGTCCCTGATTTCCACAGATGGAGTTTTCAGGCCCAAAGTAAAGTCTAGATCTAAGGTTTCCTCTTTGAAAAAGTTATAGTTAGGGCTGGCTTGGGTGAGTCCTGAGCCATCCCTTAGTTATGCTGCTATAGGCCTAGACTGCCGGGAGACTTCCCATGATGCACCTCTTTCCTCTCTCCTCCTCTCCCTATCCCATTACTGCATGTTACTAACTCAACATCTCTCTCCCGTAGTTTTCTGCTTTCTCGTTTCTCTCCTCTCTCCTTCTGTCGCTTTCAGTAGGTATTTCTACCTCCAGAGAGCAGAGACTGGATCTGTGGTTGTGGGCCACCTGCTGCCCCTTGTTCCTGCTCGACAACTGCTACTACAGTTGTTGTTATTGGCTCTGTTACTATTATTGCCATTATTATTCATAGTAGTCAATAGTCATTCCTATTATTATTAACTTATTAATATTATTATTACCACTAACATTACATTATTACTATTTAAAAATTCTAGGTGGTATTTGCATTGTGCTTCCTCTCCCTCCCCTTCCCTCTCCCTCACCCCTTCTCTCTCTCTCAGAACCTCTCTCGTTGGCAAAATATCGGCTGATATACTGGTCTGGACAATTAGTCTGACAGCATTCCTGTCAGACATACCTGTCCAAGGTTTCTTGTGTGTCATTTCGTTTAGGACTATGCACTATGTAAGCATGATATCAACAAAAACGTAAAACACATGGGGTTTTTCATGTGAACTGAAAACACATTTGGTTTTTGGACATGTTTTTCATGTTGATTATTCCACATGTGAACTGAAAACACGTGCTTATTTCACATGTGAACACATTCCAAGATGTGAAAATTATACATGTGAACTGAAAACGTGGTTTTTGGACATGTGTTTTTCATGTTGGTTTTTCCACATGTGACCTGCAGCCATTTATTTCACATGTAAACACATTATTTCACATGTGTCTTCAGTTCACATGTGGGACGACAATATGAAAAATGCGTGTCCAAAAACCACGTGTTTGCAGTTCAAATTTGAACAGCCAACGTGGTTTTTTGACGTTGGCGTTTCATGTTGGTGTTTTACATGTTAACATGTTACACATAATAATTTCACATGTGAATACATTAAAACCACACATGAAAAATCCAGTGAAATAAAGTAATGGTTTAATGTTTAAACATATCTATTGTTTGGCCTATCAACTATCAAAATCACATATTTGAAGACGTTGATCTCTTGTGCCGAAATTAACTTTTTGACTCACTGGCCAATGAGAATGAAAAATCCACCGGCCAAGCATATTTTTTTACCAGCAAAAACGATAAATTTCCTTTTTGTGTCACATTTGTTTCAGTACATTTCATTGAGATAATAAGGTAATATGTTGATAACAAACTTAAAGAAGAGGCCAGAGAAAATTTTGAAGCAAAATTCTTTTAATATATTGATCAGCGGTAAATCACTTAAAGCCTGAATACAACTCAAGAAGTCTTGATCTCAAAATTCTACTGAAGTATTTGCTATTAAATGTACTTAAGGATCAAACATAAAAATAATGGGTCAAACACAGGACTTTCACACAGGAGACCAGGGTTCGTTTCCCATGTGAAACCAATAGTCAATGTTGATTGTTTTAAGGAAGTAGTTATTTTAACCCAAACCATGATCTTTTCCTAAACCTAACCAAACTGCGACCATCACCTGAAATGTTTCTCAGCAATAATAAATATGCAACAGCTGGTTAGATTTTCAAAATAAAGCTTGCTAACTTATAATGCAATAATAAATGAGAACATGTTGAAAACGTGACATTGCCACGCCCAGGCGAGGTAAAACGTGATAATGCCATGGTGGACTGGCGTGTGTATTACATGCTTTGGTGTGATACCGGGTTGCAGCAGTTTTTAATATGATAAATCTCACATGTGAAATGGGAAAGTACAACAAAATTAACCTAAGGTTATTCTTCTGGAAAAGACAACATTTTCCTAAAATTTCCCTAGATTTTTACTGTCATTTGTTTTGAGTTATACTATGACCTAGATGAATACTCAGTTCTAATTGGCTGGAGGGGTGTTGACTAATGAATTATTAGCTCTCAAGAGCAAGGAACATATAGTCTCGTGGCATGGTTGTTACATTTCCAGTTAATAGTCCTAATGTGAAAATATCATAGTCACATCTCCAGAATCCAAAGTAGCTTCCACGTGGGAAATTGTAATCCACGTGAAAAAACTCATGTATGAATGTATCACTTGTGAAAATGTCCAGTTCGTATGTGACATTTTATTTTCACATGTTAAAATAGCAGATTGCATGTGAAAATCTGTGAAGATGTGGAATTCACATGTGAAGAAGCAAATTTCATGTGATTTCATGTGCCATATTTTGTTTGTTGTGTAAATGTCCACTTCACATGTGACATTATCTTCTTTTCACATGTTAAAATTTTAGTTCACATGTGAAAATATTCAATTCACATGTGAAATTGTGATTTTAACATGTTAAAAGGCAAGTTTCACATGTGACATTTTTATAAGGGCAGAATGAGGAAATGATGCAGAACTCGCCTTAAGGCCCTTAAAGGTTCTAAATACGAGACTTTGAACTTTAATATAGCAGCTAACAACTATTTGCTATGTAAAGATTTAGTGGAGTAATGGCGTCCTGAGCAGATAATGATGTCACACTTGTGTTTGTTGTCAGTTCTTTGTTTTGGTAGCCGGTCTGGCCGCGCATACATGTGAGTCCCTCCCTGTGAAACTGGCTTTGAGGAGAGCGATATAAGGGCTGTTTCTTTTCTCATCTAACTTCGTGAATTAAGGATTTATTTCGACCAGAGTTAGTGATTGTTGGAACAGTGGAAAGACTAACAAAGATGGTGAGTTTTATTTCGTTTTTGTCCAGTTTGAATGAAGTGTGTTTTACAATGATCTGCGAGGTAAAATTACTGTTTTTCTCAATGGAGTCTGGTGGGCCATAGCGCCCATTTGTTTTGGTCTGAGACGCTAGTGCTCTAGTGCGACATTTAGTGGCAGTGAATGTCGCATATAGCACCTTTAACATTTTCCAATATAATGTGCTTCAGATGAGCAGGTTAAAAAAACAAATCATTTATTAAATTACTACACATTAACTGATACACAGTGAATATAGGGATTTTTAGGGCAAGGGTGTCTTGAACTCTAAGGCCCTGGGCATTTGCCCCTGGTTGATAATCCAGTCTTGCTTCATTTCAGTTGACGTTGTTACTTTAGATAGAAACATTTCTAGAAAAATACTAAGTCAAACTAAATATTACTAAATACCCACTGTGCAGTAGTTTGATGCAAGATTTAATATTGTGTCGTCAGTAATGTGAAGAGAAAGAGCTGTGGCAGATGATGTGCTCAACGAGGTTGGCTTTTCAATTCATAGCCACTCCACAGCACTGTCATCCACAGGACTGACCATCTGTTATTAGCTCAATGGAAGGTAAAAAAAACAAAACATACACACTCTATTCCCCTCACATTTCACTAACGAAGCTCATAGCAAGGCCCTTGACTAGACACTAAGAAATGAGAAATTAGTTCAGTGGAAGCACACTCTTTCATTTGCTCCATTTTATCTTATGTTTTATACTTGAAGATGAAAGTGCTGGTGGCTGTCTGTATGAATGACACGCTGTGTTATCTGCCACCAGAGAGTCTATATTAATTAGCAAACAACCGCTTAACATGTTCTGCATCTGAGGTTTAAATCAAAATGCTGACAAAGAGCAGATTACAGAATTTGTCCAGAAAGCTTCAAATCACAGGGTTGAGTTCAGCAGTGGTTGTTTCTATAAATATTCACATCACCTTCATCATACACGGACAGGAAATTATCCGTGGGTGGATCCTTGTCGCACCTGGTTTGGTTTCTGGAGCGTGGTGGGGCCAGGGGCCATTATGATAAGAGCACACTGTGGTTTTTAGAGGATCAGGTGTGACTAATCTGTTGCCACTCACTGGACATCACGCCCCCGAGTGCTTTCTATAAATGACGAGAGGACCAAATGTTCTCACATGGGAAGATAAAGAAAATGTTCTCAAGAAGCTTGTTATGCTTTGGGAATAAGATTAGATAGATAAATATCATTTTGGATTTTGAGTTGGGTCTAAAATTACGTCAGGTTGTGGTTAGGGCAGGTATTATTGTTTTTTGTTTTTTAAAGGCAATATCAGAGTTAAGATCAGAGTTGGGTTTCTAGGATTCTAGAATTAGGGTAGGGATCGTAGAAAAGGTTTCAGTCGTAGTCATCTGGACACTGTTTTCAGAATCAAGACGTTTCGGCTCCCATCCGGAAGTCATTCTCAATTGTGAAAAAGCCGAAACGTCTTGATTCTGAAAACAGTGTCCAGATGACTACGACTGAAACCTTTTCTACGATAGAACACTCCTGGACGAATGAGGGACTACACCGTCCTAGGGTAGGGATCATTACATTTATTGATTTTTATTTGGATAAGAAAAAAAACTTAAGTGACACATAATTGGGAGCTCAGGAACAATATTCTGACAACAATTTTGGGTGACTCGAATTGGAAAAAGTCATAGAGAATATCAGACAAATATCAAATAAAATGAGAGATTTCCTTCAAAATGTAAATAAAAAATATCTGTGGTCCAATCACAATATTTAATTTTGACCAAAAATAAATAAATACATCTTAACTCAAGGTCTACTTACTAGCTTTTTCTGAACTTTCACACTCAATATTCATTGTATGTACATAAAATTACACTGTCAGAAACATTGATTTTTTTTTGAGAGCCTGCTAAATTTCAACTTTTAACTTAAGCTCCAAAATAAGCAAGCAGCCAAATATTATTTAAAAAACAAACTTAATTAATTAAAAACTAATCAATAATTAAAGCTGCAAGCAGCAATGAACGGGCCCTCGCACCTCCTGCAGGCCGGGCGTGTTGCAGCCACGGTGCAGTGACTGGCTTCAAGAGGCTTGCATGTGCAAAGTTGGAGCCTTTTTGCCCTGCCCATGTGCAAGTCCCATAAAACATTAAAATTTTCGCCACTTCTGATGCATGCTCAAAGTTTCGTGAATTTTAAAGCACCTTTATCCCCTCCAAAGTGCGATTAATTTCTATAAATAATAATAATTCCTTACGTTTCAATAGGGACCTCACAGCAGTTGCTGCTCAGGCCCTAATTAGTTACTAAGGCATACACAATAAACAGAGAGTGGCATAACCCTGGGGGTTGGGTTGAGGCCCACAGCTAATTTCTGCCCTGGTGCGAGTAAATCGTGCCCTGTGTGTGGCTGTATTGGTGTTTTCAGTTAAGACTAATAATAAGTATGTAATATGAATATGTAGCTCATTTGTGCTTTGTCCAAATGTTTCTCTCCACTTTCTACAGTCTGAGCTGTGCACAAAAAATATATTGTTTACAGTAAGCAAAATGTTGGATGCACTGGAATGTGCAATCTGTGTAAAAATCTGGTTTACCCAATATGATACTCTGTGTATTTTTTAGTGGAAATTGGTTAAAACCAAACGTGAGACGATAAGAGTGGAAAAGGTAAGGGTCAAGAATTTAGTAAGAATTTTCACAAAGATGTGCTGAAATGTGTCTATCTTCCTCCCATTTGTTGCCAGAGTGTTATTTGTGCATGTGTTACTGTTTGCGCACGTGTGCACTCAGATCCCCATCCCCTGCATCTTTATCTGAAGTGAGCCTGTTACTGAATGCTTGAATGGATCATTTTCTCCATGAGAGCAGTGATGTTGAATTCCCAGCCATGACAGAGTCATAGCTCAAGGCTGTTTTTACATCACCTTACCTAAGAAGACTCCTTTCACCTGACATGAACGCTTAGCAGGTCACACACATTGACTGTTTTTCCTCCTCCCAGCTCTCCTCCCATCCTCTCACATCTCCTACTGTCCTCAGATTGGATGAAACTTTAAAATCATATTTTTAACATCAATAAATCATTGCCATATTTAATCTGATACATTAGTATAAGAACTGTAAACAAACACAGTCAGTGCATAGCAGAGTAGCACCCTGATGGCTTCTGTCCTGTCAGAATGTATTGTCTCTTAACTTTAATTTCAAAATCCATCTTCTTGCTCTTAAAAAAAAAACAGAGTGACACTATGGTGGTCTTCATTTAGCAGCAAGGAAAAATGACTGAAACTTGTGTACGGGACTGTAGCTACCAATGAGGACACCAGCATCATGTCCTCAGCAGGGCCATAGACCCTGATGAAGGCTACAAGCCGAAAACGTGTTGATCTGACAAAGTTGTTCCGTATACAAGAAGTTTTGCTGGAGCTTTGACCTCTTCAGACTTTCCCCTTCTCCATGCACCTTGAAAGTTGTGCATCACCTGCTTACCCGGATTTTAGAAATACTGAGTTCAGGAGTCCTACTTGTGGCTTTTTCAGATAAGCAGTCTTGGACTTACCAGTAGGCTTACAGTTATACCACTTAACCTGCAGCACTTTCCCTGTATCAACTACCATAAGATACAGCGCCCTGGGTTCTTTTACTTCAACCGCACCCTATCACTTGTGTTACCCTTTCAATGGTATTAAAACTTAGACAGAAATAAAGTATGATAGTGTAAATGTGTCATTTTAACCACTGACCTTATCACTGTAAACGATTGGTTTTAAACCGTTCCTATTTATTAAATCGACAAAGAGGAAAATGATATGAAATTATATTATTTATTAACCAAAAATTTTAATTAAAAAAAATCACATTCAGTGTTCTTTTAAGGCTGTCACTTATGTTAACCCTACAAAAAAAAACCAACAGCCCTTTTCCTAACAAGATGATGGAAAATGAAATGACCAGATAGCACATGTCGCCAATGTCGGCCTGAGATTGTAATATCGGCATTCTATCCATAATGTCTGAAAAGCATCGGCCCATAGGAGAATTTCTTCTAGTATGTGCTCTATTTCAAATGTCTCAGATTAGGTAGGCTTTAAGTCGGCCCACTGCCATATATCCTTTGCCGACACAGCACTGAGCAGTGCTCGAGAAGGAGAGATGCTTACTCGTCATTGCGTTACTCGTTTTCAGGTAAGCTGTCACTTACCTGTAGCTAGTTTAGCTATCATTAGCTACTTTGAAGTCACAGAATTAAAAGCTATTAACAGCTAACTTAACAGCTAAGTTAGCTATGGCTATAGCTAGCTATAACCACAAATGTGTTTCCAGCATATAAACAGCACTTAGAATTTATTTTACATTACCTAGCTAGTTGTTGTTCCCATCAGTCAACGATGTTTGCTAAAAGACTTAGGGTGCACGGTTCTCATTTTAATCGAGCTGAATCTCTGACAGATCCGTGACCATTACTCCTACTGGCGGCAGTAACGTTACCAGAGGCTACTGCTGACGGTAGAACTGATGAAGCAGTTGTGTGTATTTAATGAACCACACCAGCTTTCAGTCTCACATGGCCCTGGCTTCGATATCCTTAATATATATATATATATATATATATATATATATATATATATATATATATATATATATATCCACCAGAACATAACTGAAGTGGCTGATATCAAGAAGTCCTACCAATGGCTAGAGCGGGCTGGATTGAAGGACAGCACAGAGGCACTCATCATGGCTGCACAGGAGCAGGCCCTGAGCACCAGAGCAATAGAGGCCCAGATCTACCACACCAGACAAGACCCAAGGTGTAGCCTGTGCAAAGAGGCCCCTGAGACAATCCAGCACATAACTGCAGGGTGTAAGATGCTGGCAGGAAAAGCATACATGGAGCGCCATAACCAAGTGGCTGGCATAGTGTACAGGAACATCTGCACTGAGTATGGACTGGAAATCCCGAGGTCAAAGTGGGAAACACCTCCAAAGGTGGTAGAGAATGACAGAGCTAAGATCCTGTGGGACTTCCAGATTCAGACTGACAGAATGGTAATGGCGAACCAACCAGACATCGTGGTGGTGGACAAACAGCAGATGAAAGCCGTTGTGGTTGACGTGGCAAAACCAAGTGATGGCAACATCAGGAAAAAGGAACATGAGAAACTAGAGAAATACCAAGGGCTCAGAGAAGAGCTGGAGAAGGCTTGGAAGGTGAAGGCAACAGTGGTGCCCGTGGTCATCGGAGCACTCGGGGCTGTAACCCCCAAACTGGAGGAGTGGCTACAGCAGATCCCTGGAAGAACACCAGACATCTCGGTCCAGAAGAGTGCAGTACTAGGAACAGCAAAGATACTGCGCAGAACCCTCAAGCTCCCAGGCCTCTGGTAGAGGACCCGAGCTCGAAGGATGAGACCACCCGCGGAGGGTGAAGGACTAAGTTTTATTAAAATCTATCTATTTCAGAATCAGAATCAGAAATACTTTATTGATCCCAGAAGGGAAACTCTTTGTTACAGCAGCTCGCCTTTACGTCAGTGCACACAGGAGAAAGTTCTAGCAAAAAATATAATACAATACACTATAAAAACACTATAAAAACAGGTCAGAAAATAAATTAAGTACCAGGTGGGTATAAGTATAATATAAAATAAGTGTGAAGTACCAAGTGGGTTTACCGGTTGATGGTGATAATAGAGTATAATAATACAATGTAATAATATAAGTAATAAGCAGTGGTGCATGTACTGTCGAGTTAAGTGTAGCTTATTGAGGTTATTAAGATATTGCACAGCAGTAATGGAGGTATGAATAATATCAATATCAATAAATAGGAAAAACTAACATAGGAAAGCTAAATATTGCACTGGAGTAGTACACATAATATTGCACAATTATTCAAGTATGGCAGAGATGTAATGATCAATGTCCAGTTTAGTGACCTAGGGTCATACAGACTAACACTTAGAGGGAGGAGTTAAGGAGTTTGATGGCCAGAGGCACGAATTACTTCCTGTGGCGCTCTGTGGTGCTTTTTGGTGGGATGAGTCTTCCGGCTTTGCTTGACCAGCACGTCATGGAGTTGGTGGGAGACACTGTCCAAGATGGCATGTAGTTTGGCCAGCATCCTCCTCTCTGACACCACCGCCAGAGAGTCCAGCTCCACCCCCACAATGTCACCGGCCTTACGGATCAGTTTGTTGAGTCTGTTGGCGTCCGCTACCCTTAACCTGCTGCCCCAGCATGCAACAGCATACAGGATAGCACTGGCCACCACAGACTCATAAAACATCTTCAGCATTGTCCGGCAGATGTTGAAGGACCTCAGCCTCCTCAGAAAATAGAGGTGGCTCTGGCCCTTCCTGTAAACAGCTTGAGTGTTCTTGGTCTAGTCCAGTTTATTATCCAAGTGTACTCCCAGGTACTTGTAATCCTAATCAATCCATCCATCCATCCATCCATCCATCCATCCATACATACTAGGCCACTCCAAAGTCTTCATTTTGTTCTTCTTCAGCCATTCAGAGGTGGACTTGCTGGTGTGTTTTGGATCATTTTCCTGCTGCAGAACCCAAGTTCGCTTCAGCTTGAGGTCACGAACAGATGGCCGGACATTCTCCTTCAGGAGTTTTTGGTAGACAGCAGAATTCATGGTTCCATTTATCACAGCAAGTCTTCCAGGTCCTGAAGCAGCAAAACAGCCCCAGACCATCACACTACCACCACCATATTTTACTGTTGGTATGATGTTCTTTTTCTGAAATGCGGTGTTACTTTTACGCCAGATGTAATGGGGCACACATCTTCCAAACAGTTCAACTTTTGTCTCGTCATTGCAAGTTATCGCTTGATTGCAGTCGTTGCTGCTAAGGGTGGCCCAACCAGTTATTAGGTTTAGGCGGCAATAACTATTTCACACAGGGCCATGTAGGTTTGGATTTTGTTTTCCCTTAATAATAACAACCTTCATGTAAAAACTGCATTTTGTGTTTACTTGTGTTATGTTTGACTAATATTTAAATTAGTTTGATGATCTGAAACATTTAAGTGTGACAAACAAAAAAAATAAGAAATCAGGAAGGGGGCAAACACTTTTTCACACCACTGTACATACATACACGAACAGGCGCAAAATTAGCTCTTCATTCCAACCAGCACCACAACAGACTTCAAGGTACTGCATAATCCCCCATAATCAAAAATACATTTTTCCTCTTACCTGTAGTGCTATTTATCCATCTAGATTGTTTTGGTGTGAGTTGCCACATTTAGGAGATATCGGCCATAGAGATGTCTGCATTTTTTGAATATCAGTAAGTAAAAGTGCAAACATACACTAATTATTGTTAGGGTGTCCAAAAGTAAAGTGCTAAAATAGGCTTATTTACTTTCTTGCCGAGGGTTACATGTTTACATTAATACCACTCTAATGTCTGTATGTAAATATGTAGCTACCACCAGCCACCCGTTAGCTTAGCTTCAAGACTGGAAACAGGGGGAACCAGCTATTACGCTGAGGCAACCAGACAATGGACTCAAATGCAAGACTCAAAAACTCAGTTAAGTAAAATACTTTTATACCAACAGGCCGAGTCCGGCACACAAGTAGGGAGTCCAATAAATATATAGCATTGTTCTGTTTTATAGTCTCATTCATAGTCAAACCTTGCACCAAGTCCTATAACTTAAGTTGGTTTGTTCATAATTAGTCATTACCATGGACCTTTCACCTCATTGGTTTGGTTTTACAACACACAACTTTACTGTTTTGGTTCATTGTCAGCGCACTCATAGCATTGTTGTCAGCCACAGCTGGCAGCTGTTTTCAGAGAAAAAGCTCTAAAAACCAACTGTACAGTACCTGCTGAGCAGCAAACATCAGACAAATGGAGTTAGCGACTAGCTGGTGAACATAATGGAGCATTTAGCAGCTAAAGAGCCAGATATTTCCCTCAGGAGTTGGTAGAGAACAAAAACAGAGCTCATCTGTTGTCACCAAGAACTAACATATTAAGAGCATTAATAGTATAGACTTTAACTGGACCTAATGTCATAGCTAAATAGTGACAAGCAGGGAGAAAAGTGACTAAAAAGAGGCGTCTCAGACCTTAATACTATGGGGACATCACTTTTTTTTTTTTTAAAGGAGGAAATAATTTTTCACTTACTGATGTATCAGGGAAAATCCCTGACACGCATATGTGTTACCATGACCTTACATAGAAAATATATAGATTTCTTATACAAATCACTTTCTTGACAGTTCACAATTAGTGATGGATTAAAACAAATTCAGTGTATGAATTCATACTAAAATCTACTACCACAGTTTTCACACCTCAAATGAACTCCACCAGAGTTCACCTGGAACCGGACCAAACTCTCATGTTCAGGCAGTCTCGGTCTAGTTGTTTGGTGCACAAAAGAGTTTTATTGCCTGTATGGTTTAGTTAATTAGGGCTGGTTTGAACATTGGTTCCATTCAAATGAACTCTAGTACGTTTGACAATCAGATCAGCTGTGAAAGCAACCTAAAGGTCTTACTCAGGCAGCATCAAACAACCAGTCACAATCACAGTCCCCTTATTATCAAGTGGCTTTCATTCTACTTTATTACTGGTATAAAATTTATATCATGAAGCTCATAAAAATCAAGAAGTGAGCGGGATACAAGTGAGGTTTATGAGATTTTTGAGAAGTTTATGAGTCAATTTTTTTTTGTTTTTCAGCACTAATGTGCAAAATGCTCACAAAACCAGAAATTATTCAAGAGTGGCAAACGCACATCCAATTCATGCTGCAAGCAAGACAACAAGCTGTTTCTCAGTATGATTAAAGGAGCCATTAAAGGACCAGCAAGGCCCACTTCAGGAGTCAGACTTCAGATCGCAACTGGTGAGTAGTCTGTTTTAAAAAGTGAAATTTTACCAATGTGTGCAAATTTGCTCAGAATTATTGTTTATTTGAATGTCTTTTAGCTCAAGGCTAGTCTTCCAAGAGTCCACATACTCATACATACACACACACACACACTCCCAAAATCAGTATCATATCAAGTATATTCACACGCACACATCATATACACAAACACATCTGTATACATCATGTATAATTTTTCAGTTCTCTGGCCACATTGAAATTACAATTGACTCAATTTTAATGTCTTTGTAAAATGTTATCCATATCAGCTGCCGTAAGGAAGAACCCTCTCACATCAAAAGCCTCTGAACGTGTAGTAGAGATGTTCATGAAGAAGTGGTTGCAGCTGACAGTGGATAGAGGGGGGCAGAAGACAGCATGCCAGACAAAAATATCTCAACATCTATTGGATGGATAGTCAGACATTTTGTAAAGATTTTAAAGTCCCCAGAGGATGACTCCTAATGACTTTGGTCATCCTCTGACTTTTCATCCAACACCACCATGAGGTTCACATTTGTGCTTTTGGAGTGATGTCTCCGGAACTACTGAATGGATTTCCATGAAATTTGATTCAGACATTAATGTTCCCCTCAGGATGGACTGAAATTACTTTGGTGATCCTTTAACTTTCATCTAGTGCCATCATCAAGTCACAGTTTTAATTTGTCCATCCATCCATCCATCCATTTTCTTCCGCTTATCCGGGGCCGGGTCGCGGGGGCAGCAGTCTAAGCAGGGACTCCCAGACTTCCTTCGCTCCAGACACTTCCTCCAGCTCCTCCGGGGGGATCCCGAGGCGTTCCCAGGCCAGCCGAGAGACATAGTCCCTCCAGCGTGTCCTGGGTCTTCCCCGGGGCCGCCTCCCGGTGGGACATGCCCAGAACACCTCCCGAGGGAGGCGTCCAGGAGGCATCCGGATCAGATGCCCTAGCCACCTCAGCTGGCTCCTCTCGGCGTGGAGGAGCAGCGGCTCTACTCCGAGCTCCCCCCGTGTGACTGAGCTCCTCACCCTATCTCTAAGGGAGCGCCCAGCCACTCGGCGGAGGAAGCCCATTTCGGCCGCTTGTATCCGCGATCTTGTCCTTTCGGTCACTACCCAGAGCTCATGACCATAGGTGAGGGCAGGAGCGAGATTGACCGGTAAATCGAGAGCTTTGTCTTCGACTCAGCTCCTTCTTCACCACAGCGGTCCGATACAGCGCCCGCATCACTGCAGACGCTGTACCGATCCGCCTGTCAATCTCACGCTCCATCCGTCCCTCACTCGTGAACAAGACCCCGAGATACTTGAACTCCTCCACTTGAGGCAAGGACTCCCCACCTACCCGAAGAGAGCAAACCACCTTTTTCCGGTCAAGAACCATGGCCTCAGATTTGGAAGAGCTGATTCTCATCCCAGCTGCTTCACACTCGGCTGCAAACCGTCCCAGTGCATGCTGCAGGTCCTGGTTTGAAGAAGCCATCAGAACGACATCATCTGCAAACAGCAGAGATGAGATCCTGTGGTTCCCAAACCGGACACCCTCCGGCCCCTGACTGCGCCTAGAAATTCTGTCCATATAAATTATGAACAGAACCGGTGACAAAGGGCAGCCCTGGCGGAGTCCAACATGCACCGGGAACAGGTCTGACTTACTGCCGGCAATGCGAACACAGCTCCTGCTCCGGTTATACAGGGACCGGACAGCCCTTAGCAAAGGGCCCCGGACCCCATACTCCCAGAGCACTCCCCACAAAGCGCCCCGGGGCACACGGTCGAATGCCTTCTCCAGATCCACAAAGCACATGTGGACTGGTTGGGCAAACTCCCATGAACCCTCGAGCACCCGATGGAGAGTATAGAGCTGGTCCAGTGTTCCACGACCGGGACGAAAACCACTCTGCTCCTCCTGAATCCGAGGTTCGACTATCGGACGAATTCTCCTCTCCAGTACCCTGGAGTAGACCTTACCTTAATTTGTCCAATACTTTATATTTTATGACCACATACCTGGTAAACTAATGGCATTCCCATCAGCTCAGCTGTACTTTGTGTGCTTTGAGTGCTAAATCATAAATGTTAGCATACTTACACTAAACTAAGATTGTGAACATGGTAAACATTATACCTACTAAACATCCTCATATTAGCATTGTCATTGTGAGCATATTAGTCTGCCAGTATTAGCATTTAGCTTAAAGCACCACTGTGCTAAGTACAGCCTCACAGATCCGCTAGCATGGCTGTAGACTAAGTCATTTTTACTGTCAAATTGCTATGTTTGGGTTTTGGACTGTTGAACAAAACAATCTGAAGACTCTGGAAAACTGTGATGTGTATTTTTCACTATTCTGTCATGTATAGACAAAAAATCTGTTTAATTGAGAAAAGAGATAATTCAATTTTATTTATATAGTCAATTCATAATAGGGTCATTCCACGAAATCGGTGCCTTTTCAACTTTGAAAAATCTAAAAATAAAATAAGTTTAATTTAAAAAAAAAATATATATGGAATGGAGACAACTTAAAATGACAAGAACTTGTATTGGGCCATCTCAGGCTATATCATTTTTTATTTTATTACTACTTTTCTTCCTCATGTTTTGATATGTTTGTCAACCCAGTTACAGACATAATCATCACTATATACTACAGTTTTAATTAGAACTATGTAATAGTTTTTACATATATGAGCAGTATTTTTGTCCCATTTTTCACTAGGGTTGTTTCAAATTTGGTATTTTTTAAACAAATCTTATTTTTGTCATTCAGATGACCAAAAACATCCTAATTTTGAATGCTGATCACCTGTCAATTAAGAAAAATATATATATTTACAAGGGAGATATTAAAAGAAGGGCTTTGTCCAAAACAAAATAATGTGATTGTTACAACTGAAAAACTTGGAAGGCCATTTCAAATATTATTTTTACATTATTTCTGAAATTAATGACAGTAACAGGATTGACATAATGGTAACAGGACTGACCAGAGTAACAGGGATGATGGGACACATTCTTCAGCATACACTCTACATATTTGTTTACATAATACTGTAAAGTTTCTTACTTTTTAATTTACATTATATTGTTTTGCATTCACTTTGCATAGCTTTATTACTGAAACATTCAATTTCTAAGAGATCTAATGTTTTAAGGGTACTGTAGACCCATTAGACCCATCCGTCCATTCACAGCAGAGTACTCCTGTCTGATGTAGTTTAGCACAGGCCTGAGATGTTCCCAAATTGCAGGTGGGCCCTTTTGTCTGGATGAGGACACAGTGCAGAAACAGAGAGGTGTGGCATTTGGTCCTGGGTATAGAACACCAGTATGTAGTGTGGCTTGTTGATGTGAAGCACCGAAATGCACAGCTTGGACTTCAGAGCTATATTTACATCCGTAATTCTCTGAAAAGTCCACATGTATTATGCACTCATGACTGGACAGTTCTTTCTTGAGTGCTCTGGTGAAGGCAAATTGATGGCTGATGTTAAAAATGTGCCGCTTGAATTTTGACAACTGTTCATTGAATAAGTCAATGAGGGCTTCCGTGGTGGTCTCCATCTCTTTTTTGCCAGTGATTTTGAATGACTGAATTTTGCCACTTTCTGATCTTTGCTTCTCTTCTGTTATCCACTCGGAATATGAAACAAGGGCTGTTTGATTGTATGGTATAATAACAGGCCAACCATTCTGCTTACACCCTTCACACTGGCCATACATGCACTTCTTGTTCTTGGAGTTACACACAACCTGTTCTACCAACTCCTCAGTGTTGCAGTGTTTTAGTATCTTCAGGTGGTAGAGCTTGTTTGTGATGAAGCCAAGGTTTTCATGCATCTTGCACAAACAAGTTTCTCTCTCAGACAGGCTTGGATTGACTACCCAAAATGGACTCAGGTGACAAAATAAAGAATAAGAAATTATTCTGTTTGGGTATTCTGCCAAGAACTTCCTGTGCGCATTTCTCATTGTGTCAATGAGGAATCGTTTTTGCTTTTTAAGTTTGCTTTTTGTCTTTGTCTGCTTCCTTCCAGTAGTCAAACGGCTCACATCATCCCGTTCAAAGAACAGCCTCACGCAGTCTTTTATTGCATCAGCTGTCCGAGTGTTTCCTTCTCGTGTGAATGTGAGTGGGGTTTTGTCAGAGTATTTCCACCTTTTCTTTGAGAACCCCAAAACCGCCTGAGCATACTTTCTAAGCCTGTACTTCTGTACAATTTTTCCACCTGCACATATTTTTGCAATTAACTGCCTCTCTTTTTCACCACTGGCATTGTGATACCGGTCACTGAGGTCTTTGGTTAGGGCAGTATGGAAAACTATACATATACATACAGTACAGACCAAAAGTTTGGACACACCTTCTCATTCAAAGAGTTTTCTTTATTTTCATGACTATGAAAATTGTAGATTCACACTGAAGGCATCAAAACTATGAATTAACACACGTGGAATTATATACATAACAAAAAAGTGTGAAAC